>MJUU01016342.1:549-13817 GCA_002080025.1 Modiolus philippinarum | reverse complement strand
TTTATGATTGTTATAATGAATTTTGATATATTTTATAATTGTTATAATGAATTTTGATATAATTTTATGATTGTTATAATGAATTTTGGTAAAATTTTTATGTTTATTGTTGTAATGAATTTTTATATATGATTTTACATGATTATGGTGCTAATTCAAAATTTTTAAGAGGGTGGGTGGTTCTTTGGCAAAGTGATTATTTTTAATGGAGGGATTAATCAATAATCTTTTAAAAAGTGGGGCATTTTTTTTTTAGTTTAAAATGTTCAACAGTCAGTGGTGTATTTTTTTTTATAGTTGGGATATATTTTATTTGTGGGGAAGGGGGTGATTACTGTTAAATTTTTAATAGATTGTTATCAAATTGTATATGTGTTTATTTCATTTATCATTAGTGACCTGGATACACAATGATTTCACATAGTTATATCTAACAAAGTTCATTTGTTTTACCTAGTTTTTAAAGGGGTGCAGTGTTATCTGAGCATTTGTTTGTTTTCGATAAAACATATTTATGGTTTGTCATGGATGCCCTCATTTCACTTAACATACAATTTTGCAGGGCTAAGTATTGACTTGAAGATTACTTTTTGTTTTACTTGATTTCTAATAGTGGACAGTCAATGAAGTAAATCTTTTATTGTTGTCTATCATCTTGATGTTGCTACAAAGCTTTTAACACTGAGCAATGACTTGTTTTGAATCATCATAAGGTGTCTTCTTATGGAAAGCTCTGTTCTTAGTTGATTTTGGTTTTTAAATTTAGGTTTTTTGGTTATTTGATGGATTATATGTATTTGTTATAGATTCTAAATTTCCAGTGTTTTGGTTTTGTCAGCACTCAGGAGAAATAAGTTGTGGAAATGACCATCTGCAGAAAGTAAATTCATAGTGATATTGGCAATTTCTTGTTTGATGGAGATTTTTGTCTTATGTACATTTACTTCATATCCCTTTATTATTCATTCTCTCAGTAAATATAGAGTTTCATTGTTGTCAATCATCTAGAAGTCGCTCCATAAAATCACCTTTAAAGGAGTAAATAAAGTATGACAATATCTTCTCAGTAAATACAAAGTTCACTTGGTCATATTTGGTTGACAGAAAAATATATGCAAACACAAAGCTGGATCTTGATGTTCGAGAAAGAATTTGGAAAAATGTGTTACTGGAAACAAATACCAGGCAGTGCAGGTAGGTTAAACACAGGGTGCTTCGTCCGTCAACAAATCGAGGGTTAACCCTAGATTAAGAAGGATAGAAAAGGGTAAAACACATACCAAAACTATGGTCGAAAACTAAGCCCGCGTTTTGAATTAAGGTCACATACCAAAACTAAGGTCACATACCAGTACTAAGGTCACGTACCAGAACTTGAGGTCACATACCAGAAGGTCACGTACCAGTACTAAGGTCAAATGGGTTACCCTAGATTTAGCAGGGTAAAACCCTGTTTACCCTGGCACAGAACGTGTAGAATATCACTACTTACAAGTAAGAAGAAAGAAACAAAGGTGGAAAGGACGACCGGGACAACGAGTTTTGACTGAAATGGGTAGGGGCAGGAAATTTAGCCTTCTATACGAGTCCCAGTGACTCTGCTCTCTGCAGAAAATATAGAAAGGGTCTTTATACTGCATGGAGCGTGGCATTTCTCCACACAGTTTAGCTACAATGGTTCGCGGTCAGGCTTTCAGTATTATGACCATACTACCCCGCATAGACAGTGCATTCCCCTATTTACCAACTTGGGACGCACCCGGCAGCTCAGTAAACCGATTCAGGTGCATCTTGTATAATTCTATAATGTCCAAATGCAAAACTTTCAATTTGATTTTTCCAATATCTTTCATCATTGAAACATCTTTATTTCGTGTGTTCTTTGTTGTGGAACTCTTCAGTGGGTTGTGGTCGATGACAGAACTTTTCATTCTCAGTAGGCGTTTCCTGTTGTATTAAATATATTGTTTTAAAATAATATTCCCTCACAAAACTAATTTTCATTACTTGCCTGCGCATTCGTCCTTGCATGTCGGAAAGTTTTTCACATTTTATATATCTATTCCCTTGGCAGTTTTTCCTCGATTTTGGCTATACATATTAGTTATTTGTTCTCTATCAGTTTTAATCATCTTTGGGTAAATGGTCTTCCAAACGTTTAGATTTTATCTGCACTGAAGAGACATAAGTTGTCGAAATGCGCATATGCAGAAATTAAATTCACAGTAACTTCGGTATTTAGTTATATAGTTGATATAATATCGCCGTCATCGTTTTTAGTTTTCTTTTCAACCAACAAACTTTTAACTTGGGTTTGAGCATAACTGCCTCCTTAGTTGGACAACTTATAAATTAGAGATAATAAATTTATAAGATAGTGACAGAAATGACGTTTTGGTATAAACATGACGATAAGAAAATATTTTACAGTTCATAAAATGGAAGACAAAATATATTTTTTATTTCTTTGGTGGTTTCTTAATTTTTTTTTCTTTTATCGTAATTTTTTTTCCTTAGGGGTTTAGAACTAACACGTTTATACCTATTGCTTGCTCCTAGGTGATAAAATCAAGTACGTCTCTTTCGAGTTCCTGCCGTTGTTGAAACTGTTTATTCGTGTGTTTTCTTTGTTGTGGAGCTCTTCAGTGGGTTGTGGTCGATGATAGAACTTTTCATTCTCAGCAGTTGTAACCTGTTGTATTTAATATATTGTTTTAAAATAGTATTCCCTCGCAAAACTAATTTTCATTACTTGCCTGCGCATTCGTCCTTGCTTCTTTTTTCACAGCGCCAAAGAGTCTTGCGTTGGTTTGGAATTGCTCGTATCCAGTAATCCAGCAATGGCTTCAAAATCAATACACACATTTGTTGTCCTAATTTCATAACACAATGAATCTGAAATGAAAAGTAGTAAAACATTCTAAAAGCGCGTTACACATTTACTTGAAAAAGTCCATTTAAAAATCTTTTTTTTGGTCATTTTTCCTCTTGATTGCATTGATTGATTTGATTGATTAATGTTTTACGCCAACTTCAGCAATATTTCAGCTATATCGTGGACTGTTAAGTATATTAACTAATTATGATAAGTATAAAAATACATCAATATAAAATCATATATTTACAAGTAAAACAAATGTGTAAAATGTTAAAAACACAATGGAAGAAAATTTGGTTTAACTAACAATATTAGAAATGAGAACTTCGTTTAAAATTGTTCCTTTTAAATCTTACTAAATAAATTTGTTTGCTTTTAAAAATTGAACGATCATTTGTAAATAGGTCTTTAAGACAATCAGCAGAACAAAAATCAAGCCTATTATCGGCGAAGGGTTTGGTGAAGAATCATCTCTAATTTTACTGATGCAAGCAGAATATGTTGCCGATATCCCCTTTTACGTAAAGAATGTAAATTACATCCCAGCTTTTTCTAGATTTTTAATCACTCCTGGCATTTTTAACAACATTTCCGTAAAACGAGGACTATTACAAAAACAGGAAAACAGCAAACACCTACAATGGCCAGGAACTACAATCACATGCCACAATTTACAAGCAAACTGCACCAGAAAAACAATAATGAAAACAAGAGACAAACATAAATAACGATAGGAACTCGGGATAGCCGGACTTGGTACCGGCACCAGCAAAAGCCAGTGGTAGGGTTAAACCGGTTTATGGGTACCCAAACCTCCCCTTTCTCTATCCCGTTTCCCTATAGTATCGTAAACACGCGAATAAAACCCAATACAGGTAGACTACTAACTCAATGACCACTATCTTGGAACAGAAAAAGCATAAGACAAAACGTAATTTTGAAAGAAGGGTCAAAGAGTGCTCGCAATTGGAAAATGTCATTCTTCTAAGGAAAATAGTATGAAAAAGTACTTGAAACATGTTATATTTGGCTGGACAAAATAGAATTTAATTTAGTAATTCAGTAGATTTCAGTTCAGATACAGTATTTAAAGTTGTGCACTCATTTCAGAAAATAAAATAATGTGTTTCACAGAAACTTTTATTTTGCCATCTCCACTATTTTCAATCTTTTATTTTTATTTTTATTTCGTCCCCCCGACCCACTTGTTAAGATCAAAAGTCCCGTAAAACAGATTATAAAAAAATGTTGGCCTCATTAATATTTCATTAATATTTGCCACTGCAGAGTCGTCCTGTACTTATTCTGATGGTAAATCTCCTCAACAGACTTTTTTCAGCAAAAATGTCTTACACCCTATTGGTTATTTGTTCTCAATCAGCTTTTACACACCTTTTGGTTCATGGATTTCAAAATGTTTTGAATTAATCTGCACTGATGAGACATACGTTGTCGAAATGCGCATTTGCAGAACCTAAATTCACAGTAATCTCTCGGTATTTTGTTATAGTTGAAATATTGCTCACTGGACGTTAAGCTCTAAGCAATCAATCAATCAGTTTAACTACAAAAAAATATGGTTTGGGTTCAGGCATTCCATATGATAAACGGGTAGGGGCAGAAATCGCGGCCGGGCTCTCTGTAATTTAGTCATACTATCCACCTGACACTAAATGGCAGAAGTTGGTGGGATATGAAATTAAGTCACCATACAACCCCTTTTGAGTCTTGTATAGAAGGAATCTTTGTATTGCATAAAGGCGTGGCAATTCTCCAGTTTATCTACAGTGGATTGGGTTCAAGTTTTCCGTATGGAAAATGGGTAGGGACGGGAAATTTAGTCTTCCATACGACCCTTTGTGAGTCTGCTCAAATACTAGAAGTACAAGTGAGGTCTTTGTATTGCAGTTGGCTCCACTGACCGTTTGTCTTCAATAATTCACGCTTTAATTATGCTCTCTGTATGAAAAAAAAATGGGTAGGGGCGGAAAAGTTTGCTTTCCCTTTAAAAATCTGACTACCTGGCAAAGACATTAGGCATTCACTATCCACCACCAGGGACACGTTCCGCAGCATTGATTTGTGAAGAGACCTACATCAATTTTGTGCGTTCTAAAACATTGCTGATCTATAGGATGTTTCATTTTAAGGAGGTTCGCTCCTCATGTTTTTGGATTTCTGTCAGATTTTCGGAATCCTCGGGTTTTATCCATTTAAAAGCATTATAACTTTTTTGCCCATTGACCCCCTTATTTTTTTTCCATATTTTCATTTTATACATCTTTTTGAGCATTTTGTAAAAATTTCATTAAATTCTATTTATTCTGTCACATTCATTCATGGTCAAACAGTGCTAATGTTAATCCTATGAAGAATCAGAGGAGTTCGGTTTCCCGCCAAATTTTCAATCACCTAAATCTCAAAAACTAGATCATCAACCTATCAATTTTTTTTCACTTAAATTGTTTCTTTTTTAATTTTCTAACATAAAATCATGTTTATTTGAAATCCTATTTATTTTCAAATGGAGTAGCGAACCCCCTTAACACTGATAAATGGTTGAAATAGATACGATTTATAAAAAAAGGGTGTATGAATAAACCGTATATTTTCAATGTGAATCAGTACTGGCTGTTTATAAAATAATCCTGATGGTGACATGGAATAGCATTTTTTGGAGGAAATACTCTTTCTCTTTACAACAATAAGGATTTTTCAATTCAAAATAACTTATTAAATAAGATCCACAATGTTAGGAACGGTCTGTTTGGTTTGAACTTGGACTAACAATCGATGTATGGGGATCGTAGCAATATTATTCCATTGGGATTTTCTATTGTGGTAAGATTTCGTTTGGGGCTGCTGGCGAAAATTGGGGCCGTTAAGCGGCCCTAAATCATGTAAATGGTATAGTGGAATCATCCCTGACCCTTCTCCGTACGTCTGTACGTCCGTACATCCGTACGTCCCACTTTCAATTTTCGCATTTAGGTGCGTAGTTTAGTAACCTGAAATGATATGTTTATGATATTGAATCATAACATTCACCTCTATAAGTACTACCCAATGCACCAATAATTATGTGTCCATGACCTACATTTCATGGTCGAGTGACCTTGGTTAAATTTTGCGTTTAGGTACATTTCTCATCAACTGTATATGATGTCATTATTAAATTGCATCATAACATTCACCTCAATGTCTAATGAGTATCACCCAAAGCAATAACAATTAGGTGTCCATGACCTATTATCACACTTGAGTGACTGGTTAAATTTTGCATTGAGGTCCATTTCTCATCAACTATACATGATACCATTATGATATTGCATCATAGCATTCACCTTAATGAGTACTACCCAAAACACTAACAATTGGGTGTCCATGGCCTACATTTCACACTTGAGTGACTTTGGTTAAATTTTGCATTTAAGTCCATTTCTCATCAACTATGCATGATACCGTAATGATATTGCATCATAACATTCACCTTAATGAGTACTACCCAAAGCACTTATAATTGGGTGTCCATGACCTACATTTCACACTTGAGCGACTTTGGTTAAATTTTGCGTGTAAGTCCATTTCTCATCAACTATACATAATACCATTATGATATTGCATCATAACATTCACCTTAATGAGTACTACCATAAGCACTAACAATTGGGTGTCCATGACATATATTTCACACTTGAGCGACTTTGGTTAAATTTTTCGTTTAGGTCAATTTCTCATCAACTATATATGATACTATTATGATGTTGCATTCTAACATTCATCTTAGTGAGTACTACTGAAAGCACTAACAATTAGGTGTCCATGACCTACATTTCACACTTAAGTGACTTTGGTTAAATTTTGCGTTTAGGTTCATTTCTCAACAACTATACAAGTTAACTTCATGATATTGCCTCATAATATTCACCTCTATGAAAACTACCCTATGCACCAACAATTTAGTATGCATGACATACATTTCATGGTTGAGTGACTTTGGTTAAATTTTGCGTTTAGGTGCATTTCTCAACAACTATACATGATATCTGTTTGATATTTCTTCATAGCATTCACCTTTATGAGTACTACCCAAAGCATCAACAATTATATGTCCATGACCTACATTTCATGGTTGAGTGACTTTGGTTAAATTTTGCTTTTAGATCCATTTTTCATTCACTATACTTGATATCTTTATGATATAGAATTATGATATTCATCTTAATGAGTACTACATAAAGCATCAACAATTAGCTTTACACTTGAGTGACTTCATTTCAGTTTTAGTGTTTAGGTCAATTGCTCAGCAATTTTACATGATATCTTCATAATATTGCCTCATAACATTCACGCTTACCCTTATGAGTATTCCCCTAAACCCCAACAATTAGGTGTCCTTGTACATTTCATTTTATGACCTACATTGCATGCATCAGTGACCTATCATTTATCCTGTTTTACAAACTATGCATAATATCCTTATAATGTTTCATTATTATAATCCCCTTTATAAGCACTTTACAGTTCCCCCATTTATATAAGGTTCCATGAGGGACTTTGGTTAAATTGGTCTAAAGTTCATTTATCTACTAATAATGCCTATTGCGGGGCATCCTGTCTTATAGACACATTCTCTAGTTTTTGCATAAATCTGCATGGTTCTATATTGATATTTTATATATTTTAAAATGATCAACATACTCAACAGTACTCGCAACAATATAGCTGAAATGTTGCTGAAGTTGGAGGAAAACACCAATCAATCAATCAATCAATTAACATGCTGCGGTGGTATCATGCTTCAGAAGTAATAAATATTCTCATTCTGAAAATGTATAGCTGATTAGTTATATACACAACATTTGATGCTGTCTTACATATGTTTAAGGTGGTTGGACCATGCTATGACAGTCCTCGATTAGGCGAGGAAGACAGATATGGAACAGAGGAGAAGAAAAAAAGGAGAAAAACCAGCTTTATACATGGATCAAGAATGAATGCTATAAAAGTAGCACTAACAGTACAGACAGGTTTAGTAGTAAGTTCCAAACTTCAGACCCGATTTTCTTCCGCTTTAAAGCGGAATTCCGCTTTTTGAATCATCACATTCCGCCTGAAAAATCATTGTTCTATTTTTTATCCAAAAATCCGGATTATTTTCATTGTTTTTCAGTTCCGGTCCGACTTTTAGACAATTATCAGTAAAACGTTTGTAAGTAATATGAATTTGTATGCAATTACAAGCATCTCTTTGATCCAGTCAATAAATCCATGTGGGCTGTGTCAAACATCTTTTGAAACGATGTTACTGAGAAAACTCTCACTTCGTTCAGCGGGCGCAATTTTATTAAAATTTGACTTAATTGTGGACATTTTAAATTCTAAATTGAGAGGATTTAATTTGGCCTCAAAGGTATGTATATTCATAATTTGGATAAGACCAAGATTTCTGTTTCTTGCAAAGAGGTGTGCTTTCTTTAGGATAAGGGAAGGCTGCCCTAACCTCTTTGTTACTTTCTTTCTTTCCCCAAACTTTGTGGTCTGGAAAATGAGGGTGGGGTTTTGTAAAGCCTAAAATACTAGGGGCCATGCTGCCCAAATTTTTTTCAAAGTTGGACTTGGGGGGGGGGTTTCAACTGAAAACCCATTTCAGGGATATAGAAATAAACACTTTTCAAATCTCAGGTTAGCCTCAGGAGAACCCAAGAATGCAGGATTTGTCACCATTTAGGCTAGAGCTTCTGGGGGCCTTAAGCGGTTCTAAATTGATATTTTATATATTTTATATATTTTAAATTGTTCAACATACTCAACAGTTCTCGCAACAATATAGCTGAAATGTTGCTGAAGTTGAAAACACCAATCAATCAATCAATCAATCAATTAACATGCTGCGGTGGTATCATGCTTCAGAAGTAATAAATATTCTCATTCTGAAAATGTATAGCTGATTAGTTATATACACAACATTTGATTCTGTCTTACATATGTTTAAGGTGGTTGAACCATGCTATGACAGTCCTCGATTAGGCGAGGAAGACAGATATGGAACAGAGGGGAAGAAAAAAAAGGAGAAAAACCAGCTTTATACATGGATCAAGAATGAATGCTATAAAAGTAGCACTAACAGTACAGACAGGTTTAGTAGTAAGTTCCAAACTAACTGCCGGCTAGCTCAAGGAATCTAGTCTGCTGGTAAAACACTGTCGCACTACGGAAGAAAAATCAAACTCAAAACTTCCCGAAGGGTTTGGTAAAGAGTCTTCATGTATTTCAGCAGACATCGGCAGTATCAGTGAGAGGCCAGTATATATGTAAAGTCTTCAGGTCACTGGAATCCAAAGCCAATTTAACGGATTTGTTCAGAATATCTCGTCGATATCCACTATTACGTAAAGAATGTAAGTTACGTCCCAGTTTTTCTGGATTATTAATCAATTTTTGACATTTTTAACAACATTTCCATAAAATCGAGGATGAGAAATGCCCTTTGTTATTAGCTGTTTCCCAGTCACGTCATATCTAGATATCAAATGTTCATATCTTCTGTAAAACTTCTTAAAAGTATTTAATAATTTTATGAAATCTGTAACCTTGTTGTAAAAGTTTGGATGTGAGAGTAAGGTTACGCTCATTAAAATCATCAAGGGTGGAACAAATGCGAGCGAATCGTACAAGTTGGGATATATATTGATTGATTGATGTTTTACGCCAACTTCAGCAATATTTCAGCTATATTGTGGCGAGAACTGTTGAGTATATTGAACAATTTTAATAAATACATAAAATATTAATATATTGGGATATATACACCCCGTAGGATGGAGCTAGGGGAACGTCGCCGTCAAGAAAGGGGAAATTAGTAATTGTAAAATCAAAATCATCCCTTTTATCATAAACTTTAGTTTTTATTTTACCAGAGTAAAATGGTGATACTTAGATCCAGAAAAGGGCAGTATTTAGAATCATTGTTTGCCTTATTTAGTTTCAGTTGTTGTGGGTAAATGGTGTCAACATAAGCCAAAAACTGGGTATTGTCAATAGTAAGGATATCGTCAATATACCTTCTATTATCATTGAAAATAGAAATAAGTTTATCACTATTTGGTACAGTTCCATTTTGTAGTTTTTTCATGAATTCCCGTTCGTAACAGAACCGAAAAAGATCTGCAATGAGAGGTGCACAATTAGTACCCATGGGGATTTTCCGCCATGGTCAGTGTACAATTTTAAATATTTGTAGTGTTTAATATAATTCTTTTTGTCTCCTAAAAATTGCATCAACTTTCTGGTAACAACTCGTGCATAGTTTTCATCGTTCCATAAGTCTTTATTATCTTTACTTATCTAGCACAAAGGGTGCAACTCATGTATCTGATTCTATCAAGTTCGATTTCATTTCAAAATTAAAAAAAAATCAATTGCTAATAGTTTTATTTTGTTACAAAAGACATACAAACTATATAACCTTCTTTATGATTGTAGGCTCTACAACAGTTTATAATACATGTATGATATAAAATGAAGTTTTTTCCGAGTTTGCCAGTATACACAGTACATACATCCTATCTTTCTCTCCACTTAATGACAGACACACAATCCAAAAATAGTAACCCATTCAAAGTCTCAGTGTGGACAACACGAGAGAACAATGTATCCACCATGAAGGCTACAACTGAGATATTTGATTTTATTCTAGTTATACAGAATACAGAATTTTATTTGCCAGATCAAGGACCCACAAGGGGCATACATGTTTTTACAATGATTTTGAAACAGAGTACATAATATAAACAAAAACAAACGAGTACATATTATTTCAAGTTGTGTGTTTTATGTAATTCTAAAATAAAAGTCAATATTTTACAATTATATATTACCATGCAGAATTTCACTTAATTGGATGATGTTAAGTAAATATAATATATTGTTAACCGTACTTGAAAATTTAGATAAAAAAAATTATCTGGACCCCCCCCCTTTTTTTAAAGGTTGGATCCACAGGTTGCATATTTATATTGCTAAATAAATGTGGAGAGTGCAAGTTCCGTGTTTGTGTGATTAATTGATTATATCTGTGTATATCACAAATTGTGATTTTATCAAAAACCTAATTAGTTTCGATTTTTATAGCAGGACGACACTAGTGGTAGTACCACTCCTTGGATTGTATCAATAGTCATATTTATTGCAGGTAATAGTGACCATACTTACTTTGAATTAATATATAAATAACATATTGCTGGTAGGGTGACAGAGTAGATTGTTACCCCGAGAAAATATTGTGCGGTTATGCGGATGTAAACTTGGATTCTATTGGCTGATTAACCACCTGCTAAATAACCGTGTTCACCCTACACAAGACAATCAATAATCATGATAGTGTTTGACCGACATGTAGACCAAAGTCATTCCAAAGCGTACATATGAGAATTGTACGTAAGGACAAAATTCACAAACATGCAGTAAGCATGAATAAATAAACATATCGTAATTAAAGTTTACTTCCACGTAATGTAAAACTAATTTCAGCCTGATATTTACACTAAAAAAATAAAATGTGAAATACATCTACACTTGGAATAGCATGTAACTTATATGAAATATTTTATTTGCATTATTTTCAAAGGTTTTCGCTCCATGTATTACGAAAACGCCATGTAAACTTTATCATGTATATACAGCATGAAAAATCAAATCATCATTCGGCTGTGTATTGTCCAGAGTACGCGGTCAGTCGACATAGCGTTTATGTGTATAGTCGTGTAGTTAAATGTAGGTCATTTTGTAATTATCGTTTTCTTAGTTAAACACAAACAGGTTTGCATAACCGCACAAAAATGTTATCATGCATTGAACCTACTAATATGATTATTTTGATAGTGTCGAAAATGATTGAACGGTGCGACCTAAAGGTCGCTTGCCGTTCAACGATTTTCGACACTATCTAAATAATCATATTAGTTGGTTCAATGCATGATATCTTATATTGTCAACCGATGCGAAGCAATCTGCTCTGTCACCCTCCAAGCTATATGTTATTTATTTTATTAAACTGAATGTTTCTTTGATTTCAACCATTTACTGAAAATCATTGGACCATGAACAGAGGGTAACATTGGAAAAATTGTTACCCGCTCAGCCATATGACAATTTTAGTGAATGTTTCCTTGGCAGCTTTATTGTCTTATTAATTTTTGTTCAGGAAAAATCTTCTAAAGTATAAAAAAAAATTTTGTAAAGAAAAAATCTTCTAAAGTATAATAAAAAGTTTTGTTAAGGAAAATCTTCTAAGTATAATAAACATTTTTGATAAAGAAAAATCTTCTTAAGTATAATAAAATTTTTTTTTTTTTTTTTTTTTTGTTACGGAAAAATCTTCTAAAGTATAATATAAAGTTTTGTTAAGGAAAAATCTTCTAAAGTATAATAAAACGTTTTGCTAAGGAAAAATCTTCTAAAGTAAAATAAATTTTTGTTAAGGAAAAATCTTCTAAAGTATAATAAAAATTTTTGTTATGGAAAAATCTTCTAAAGTATAATAAATATTATTATTACATGTCTAGTTTATTTACTATTTGTTTGTCTTCTAATGACAACTTATATTTTGATACAAAAAATTAAAGATTTACATTCAACGAAATACAGTAAACTAAGTACAGATTACATTGAAATAAAGAACATACAAACAAATACACATAGAAAGTATAAAAAAGGTGGCAGAGAATAAAATGTAATACCTTTGTATGTTATCCGTCGTAAATTTTCTTCTGGTGCTAAAACCCTTATGTTATTTTTTTTAACGTCCTGCATATGTATTTGCTAACAAAGGTATAAATTCCTTGCTACACTTAAAATTTATGAATATGGGTATAAAATTTATATATTCACATCATGAGAAAACTAAATTCAAATCTTTATGTAAAGTGTCATTTTAATACGAGGTAGTGTTTCTGTCTTGTTTTAAAAGCAATATATTTCAAGTATTTTATATATATTTTTACAGTACTAATACTGGGTGTGAGTGCTTTCTTCCTTTGGAGAAAATGTAGGCAGTAACCATTCGGACTTGGATACCACCACTGATTGATTGATTGATTGATGTTTTACGCCAACTTCAGCAATAACTGTTAAGTATATTAACTAATTAGAATAGTTATATAGTAAAAATATCTATTTAAAACCATATAGCTTTATACAAGTAAAAGAAATGTGTAAAATGTTAAAAACATAATTAAAGAAATTATGATTGATTGATTGAATATTGTTGAACGTCTACTCAGCAATATTTCAGCTATATCAAGACGAGAACAAGTTTGTTAATAAATAATCACTTTGGGGTATGGAAAGGGCTATGGTACGGGAAATTCTGACTGCCACTGGAAAAGTA
>MJUU01016340.1:49685-60099 GCA_002080025.1 Modiolus philippinarum | reverse complement strand
TTTGGATATAAGGCATCGGCTACTGGGACTGACTGCGTGAATCCTCTCGACTGTATGAGATTAAGGGAGAATAATATCTCGTATGGATGTCACCCAGTAGCTTCTCCGTAGCATTTGAGTGAAGGTCTTGAAGAGTGGCTCCGTTGTGGAAGGCGAGAATGGTCAGCATAGATGTTTGCAATTGTCTCCACAATTGATTTAAGCGTTCTGACTGGGCTTAAATAAGGGCACTTCATAGACTTTTAAATGTCAATGTTATCAAATTATGAAAATATGCATATTTAAAACATTAAGTGTTTGTTGTTTGCTTGTTTTTTTTTTTTGCTTTTTTTTTTGTTTTTGTCTTTTGTTTTTTGTTTTTTTGTTTTTGTTTTGTGTATCCTTAGGCATCCTCCGTTCTTGAAATAGCATTTCTTTCATCTTGAAACAATTTTTCCAGTACTGGTAAAATGTCCCATATTACTCAAAGATATCAATTTGTAGTGAAATCTGGTTGTAACTGTTTGGTAGGAATTTGCTTTCCAACCGGTTCAGAGCTATAAAGTTTATTTTGTTATTTTTTAAAATCAAATGGATTTTGTGTGCAATAATGCTATTTTAGGCATCACTCTCCACACATCCCATGACTAGTCGTCTGTGAAGCTGTCACAGAAACATGTTATCCTGTTTCCTTTAGAAACGGTGTCCACTTTGATTTCAATTTTAAGGGTATTCTATTGATGGAGTATGTTTGCTGGTCTTTTCTGACGCTTTGGCGTGTCTGATGCGAATAGCTGGACTGGATTGGATTTTTTGTACAAAGAGAGACTGAACCCTTAGATCTTGATACGATGGTTATCTCCCATCAAAGCAAATACATCTCGGATTGTCCTCAGTTTCAATTTGAGTTCTATTCGATTCAGTCAATATTTCTTTTGACCAAATAATCCAAATGTAACTTACCCATCAATCAACTGATTTCCTTTCGGCAATTGATGCTTTTCGATTGCCTAATTATATATTTTCCTATCATTCTTTACTGCTGATAAAAGCAGGAGTATCTATACCACACGACACCAGTCGATTTGAAATCTTTGGCTGCTGGTGCATAACTGAGAAGCGTTTAGAGGTAAAATCTTCAAGAATAAAGACAGGTGAGTGTTGACACCAATTTTTCATTGAGGTTAACAGTGGCCTACTCTTTAGAATTTGTTTCCCATTCATTACCAAAGCCATGCACCAATGCTTCTAAGAAATCTTCGTCTGGTCGCTTAAAGTAATGTATTTTGTCTTGAGGCCTCTATAGAAATCCTGAAGGCAAAGTTTTCAACCCCGCTTGGTAAAATCAAAGTGGATGCCCTGTCCGGCCTCCACCATAAGCGCCTAGGTGGGTTTCTGCACCTTGATCCCACATTAGGTTTCCAAAGTTGAATGTCAAAACGTCGGAAATGACCACTTTGAGACTTTCTATAGAATTCCAGACGGCAAAGTTCTTGTCCACTTGTGGTTTAAATGGAAGCTACTACCCTTGTCTTCTTCCAACTAAAATGCCCAGGTTGGTTTCTACACCTTAAGCCCACAACAGGGGTCCAAAGTTCGACTTTTGTTGATTTCTTCCAAAAAGGGGGGTGTATGTTGAGGCCTCTATAGAACTCCTGACGGCAAAGTTTTCAGCCCCGCTTGGTAAAATCAAAGCAGATGCCCTGCCCGACATCCACCATAACTGCCTGTGTGTCTTTCTGCACCTTAAGCCCACAGCAGGTTTCCAAAGTTGAATGTCAAAACGTCGGAAATGACCACTTTGAGACTTTCTGTAGAATTCCAGACGGCAAAGTTCTTGACCACTTGTTGTTTAAATGGAAGCTAGTACCCCTGTCTTCTTCCAACTAAAGTGTCCAGGTGGGTTTCTGCACCTTAAGCCCACAGCAGGGGTCCAAAATTCGACTTTTGTTGGTTTTTCCAACAAAGGGGGGTGTATGTTGAGGCCTCTGTAGAACTCCTGACGGCAAAGTTTCCAACCCCGCTTGGTAAAATCAAGCAGATGCCCTGCCCGACCTCCACCATAAGCACCTGGGTGGGTTTCTGCACCTTGAACCCACAGCAGGTTTTCAAAGTTGAATGTCAAAACGTCGGAAATGACCACTTTGAAACTTTCTGTAGAATTCCAGACGGCAAAGTTCTTGACCACTTGTTGTTTAAATGGAAGCTAGTACCCCTGTCTTCTTCCAACTAAAGTGCCCAGGTGGGTTTCTGCACCTTAAGCCCACAGCAGGGGTCCAAAGTTCGACTTTTGTTGTTTTTTTCCAAAAAGGGGGCGTATGTTGAGGCCTCTGTAGAACTCCTGACGGCAAAGTTTTCAACCCCGCTTGGTAAAATCAGAGCAGATGACCTGCCCGACCTCCACCATAAGCACCTGGGTGGGTTTCTGCACCTTGAGCCCACAGCAGGCTTCCAAAGTTGAATGTCAAGACGTCGGAAATGACCACTTTGAGACTTTCTGTAGAATTCCAGACGGCAAAGTTCTTGACCACTTGTTGTTTAAATGGAAGCTAGTACCCCTGTCTTCTTCCAACTATAGTGCCCAGGTGGGTTTCTGCACCTTAAGCCCACAGCAGGGGTCCAAAGATCGAATTTTGTTGATTTTTCCAAAAAAGGGGGGTGTATGTTGAGGCATCTGTAGAACTACTGACGGCAAAGTTTTCAACCCCGCTTGGTAAAATCAAAGCAGATGCCCTGCCCGACCTCAACCATAAGCACCTGGGTGGGTTTCTGCACCTTGAGCCCACAGCAGGTTTCCAAAGTTGAATGTCAAAACGTCGGAAATGAGCACTTTGAGACTTTCTGTAGAATTCCAGACGGCAAAGTTCTTGACCACTTGTTGTTTAAATGGAAGCTAGTACCCCCGTTTTCTTCCAACTAAGGTGCCCAAGTGGGTTTCTGCACCTTAACCCAACGGCAGGGGTTCAAAGTTCGACTTTTGTTGATTTTTCCAAAAAGGGGGGTGTATGTTGAGGCCTCTGTAGAA
The DNA here is from genome assembly GCA_002080025.1 of Modiolus philippinarum. Taxonomy (NCBI): domain Eukaryota; kingdom Metazoa; phylum Mollusca; class Bivalvia; order Mytilida; family Modiolidae; genus Modiolus; species Modiolus philippinarum. The sequence continues at coordinate 57,095 of MJUU01016340.1, read as the reverse complement.
CTCCTGACGGCAAAGTTTTCAACCCCGCTTGGTAAAATCAAAGCAGATGCCCTGCTAGACCTCTACTATAAGCACCTGGGTGGGTTTCTGCACCTTGAGCCCACAGCAGGTTTCCAAAGTTGAATGTCAAAACGTCGGAAATGATCACTTTGAGACTTTCTGTAGAATTCCAGACGGCAAAGTTCTTTAACACTTATGGTTTAAATGGAAGCTAGTATCCCTGTCTTCTTCCAACTAACGTCAGAATAACCACTTTGAGACTTGCTTTATATGGACTTCCTGTATTGGACTTGAATATGCATATGTATGAACTCCCCAAAAAAGGCGTGGTTTTTTAATTATCTTTGTTTATTCATGCGGCAAATTAGTCTATTAGCCACCATCGAATAATATATAACTCTTACGCATTTATATTAGTGCATTTGAGGAATATATCAGGGACAAACGTATCGAAAATGCATATTTAACTGGAAAATATGCTTTAGAATTATATACTGAATCTTTTATGCCGAAAATTTTGTGTTTACTCCATTTTTTGTGTTGGTTAAGTAAGTGTCATGGTAAGTGCCATTTCAGACGTATTTCAATTGTATATATAGCATGCAGTCAGTCGTTTTAAATGATGCAGGAAGGCGGATTACTGTCGCATAAGTTTTATGAACTAAGCAAACATATATGAATATTTTCATTGTCAACTTGAAGTAACTTGCCAATTTTAAGCTGTAAATTGAGGAAAACCAAGAGACGAGAGACGCTACACATAATGGTCCATGTAAATACAAAGTGAAGATACACATTACTATATATACATACACTTACTCCATATCCTTTTGTAAAATATACCATATTTATTGCATATATATATACATTTATTTAAGCGGCAAATTAATCTATTAGCCACCATCGAATAATATATAACTCTTACGCATTTATATTAGTGCATTTGAGGAATATATCAGGGACAAACGTATCGAAAATGCATATTTAACTGGGAAATATGCATTAGATTTATATGCTTACATTTATTTATATATATTTATCAATTTCGAAAGAGCCAAATGGGGGACGTACCATTCATGGCTGCAGTGAACCCAAAACACTGTCTTGTTTAAACTTTGATTCAGCAACTTTCGACTACCACTTGGCAATATAGAAAATTTTGGAAATATGTCATCCAATGTATAAACAAAGAGGTAGTTTTATTATTCTGAATTTGTAATTAAGTTTTTGAAATGAAATTATCAGTCGGAAAGAGTATATACTCTGATCTATTTTTGAATTCTAAAATAAGAGTTGAGAAGGTGTTAGAATATTTCCAATATATATCACAATAAACTCAATTTTCAGAGAAAACGGAATAAATTAAAGGGAGACAACTTTGTTTTTTTAATCTGTTTTTTCTTCTTGAAGTAAGATAAAATTTTCTATTTCAACATAGCTTAACATTCTTACATATAACTTTTTCCCTTATTTATTAATTTAATGATTGCTATATTTGACAATTATCCTTAATTTCAACTTTGTTATCTCAATAGATTATTAACAATTCCAAGTAAAGATATTTTTACAAATTTGATCAATGCTGTTTTTTTTATAAGGCGTGGATCCAGGAAATTTGAAAAAGGGGGTTCCAATTTAAAAGTAAAAGGCACGAAAAAATTCGGTTTTACCTTGATAAAACATCAGGATATTCATTAAAAATACATGATTGTCCGAAAAGGTGGGGGTTCCAACCCCCTGACACCCTTTGGATCCGCCAATTAAAATTTTTACATTAAAAAAAGCAGTTACTAAGGACCACATTCTTATTTATGCACTGTATTTTCGATTTTAGCAAATTTTCATGGTTTATAGGTCATTTTTGCCTTTGTCTGTCATTTTTAAACATTTTTAATAAATTGGTCTCTACAAATTGTTTTAGGTGAGTTAGGGCCTTATTTTAATTTTGGGTTTTTAGATAAACCCAAAAATTGGTCGCTAGAAAATTGGTCGCTAGAAATTGGTCGCTCACTTGAGTCTGGTAAGTTATATTTTTGGAAATGGATACAACTACAAAAATTTTCAGTGGAGAAGGAAATTTGTACTTTTGACAAAGGCAACTTTAAAGGCATGGTTAGTTTTACCTTTCATGCAGAGTCTCATATTGATCCCAAATATGCTAAAATAGCTTGCAATTTAGTTTTTATCATACTAGATAAACTACGATACTTCGATTTGTAGAACAGAACAGAATTTTTATTGGTTCAATCCAACATTTGAATTATTACCAAGACAAACATGACAAACATATTTGTATGGCACGATGACTCTTTACAATGCATTTACCGATGGTATAAATATGTCGTAAATAATTGGCATGACGGTGAAGTCGTCTTGTTGGCTTTCAGAATTACTAGTAACAAAAATGGTGTATTGACCTAATGTCAATAAGATACAATGTACTCTGAGCAATAATATTATCGTCTGCTCATTAGTTTTTGGCTTAAGCATGTATTACACCAAAGCAAAATCGATTCATATTACAAATGTCCTTTTAAAGAGATGCCACCCCCTCCGATTTCGGCGGAGTTTACCGGATTTTTTTTTTTGCCAAAAACCCACTCTCTGATCTTGTAATAAAAACTCCGATTTTTTCCAATCTGGAATTTTTTCGTAGTCGGGACTGATATTGGTGGATTTTTATATATTGATCACTTCCAAGCTTGAAAAATCCCGTTTGAAAAAACACAAGTTTGTCTGATATCAGATTGATAAAAAATGACTAATGTTGACAGATGTATTTCTCAATTAATTTATTAGCAACTTTATGCCCAATTATGGGCTAATGACTACAAAACTAATAAAGTACACAAATACATAAAAAACATAATGATATACGTGATGGTTTCATACAAAAGCCTAAAAGTTTCTTTACTCCCAGAGCTTCTTAGAGCCTTGAGCGGCCCAAGACTCCCAGCCTCGAGAAGACCTGGCTTCGTGGCTCAGTACTCCTATTTTTCTTCAGATGGGGTTAGCATCTCTGCTTTTATCCATTTTTATCTTGCATATTCGTCTCGATGTAATATTTTTTTCATTACATTAGCGTTTGCATGAAATGCTAAATTGGTTGGACACCAAACGTGGCATTTCCTCAATCCTGCATTGCTTATAATTGGTCTAAATTATCATTCTTCTGGTGAAAAACTCGATTTCCCAATGGCGGGAAGCAAGTTTCATATGTCTGTGACGTCACCGTTGACCTGACGTCACAGTGAGGATACGTCAATATGGGGTTAGCATCTCTGCTTTTATGGCAACAATCGATGGCAACAACGTTGTTTTGATTATCACTAAACATCAATTTTTAAAAACTGTCAACAAGTGAACTACACGTTTTTGTGGTGAATAGAGGGCTAATTTGCATAATTTTGATTTTAGCTTTCATTATTATATGGGGCAATTTAGTGGCCCTCTGGCGATATTGAATTCAAAAAGTAGGGCCACTATAGTGGCCCTCTGGCAGAGAAAAGGTTAAGGTCTTTCCCCTTTCCAAGGGAAAGACCTTTCTGTATTTCGTTTGATTATTTTTTTTCTTTTCTGCCTCATTTTCACAAAAACGGCTGGACATATCCTTTTGAAACTTTAGGACAATGATCTGGACCATGTCTAGTTGATAGGAAATACGGACAGGTCGAAAATCTTTTTTCGTTCACGAATTTTTGCTCAAAGTCCGAAAAACATTGTTATGAGATAAACTCAGAAATTATAAGAGATAGCTGAAGAAGTGTATGACAAAAATGTTTGTTAGGTCATGACGGACCTTCATTACATTTGGACTGAAAATCTACGATGGACCGTTCATGAGTTATGCCCCCGCAAAATTTCGTCACATCTTTGAATACGTTTTTCTCGAAAACGGTTAGCGATAGAAGCCTGAAACTTTTCCATTCATCTTAGGTGATATGTGTTACATCTAAAAATACCAAGGTCAAAGGTCATTAGTAACTTTGAACTTTGACCTCAGACCTTGTTATTGGATTAACTAGGAAATTGTAACAGATAGCTGATTAAATGTAATGGAGAAAACGTGTGTCTTGTTCAGATCTACATTTGTTACATGGGTCCGAAATGATTGGACCGATTTTTGATGTCCAAATTTGGGTTTTTTGCCTATAGCTCAAATACCATTGAAGATACAAACATATATTCAATACAAAAAATGTTCAGCAAGACATGACCTTCAAAATCAGGTCAAGGTCAAAGGTCAAGGTCATAGCCAAAAATCGTATTTCATGTTTAGAATCAATAAATGTACATATTTAGTTTAGAATATTGGTTTTATCGATGAATCAATAATTAGAACATTATCAGGGAAAGACCTAGCAATTGTTCTTCGAACAATTGACATACTAGTTTGTTTATTCTAATTATTCTAATATTACTAGACAACGATGTTCATCAAACGAAGGAGAACTGTCAGTATTTCATCTAAATATTAGAAGTATTCGGAATAAGGTTGATGTTCTCGAAAATATAGCTATGAAATACTCTATTATTTGTATAACTGAGAGTCATTTGGATGATGATATAAGCAATCAAGAAATAGTCCTTCCTGGTTTTTCTGAAATATTCTGGAAAGACAGAAATCGTTTTGGAGGGGGTTTTCTGATTTACATTTCCGATTATATAAATGCATCCATTAAAAGGCGAGATGATATGAGTATTAATGAATGCGAATAGCTTTGGTTAGAAATTTCCTTCCACCGATTCAAATTTTTATTATGTAATGTTAATCGCCCCCCTGGGAATCCAGATATTTTTTGGGACCATTTTGAGTATTCTGTTGAACGTTAGTGAAAATATTATAATTACAGGTGACTTAAATGTGAACCTCTTGGCAGAGAGACACCATCGACTTCATGAAATAATTTCGATGTATGATATGAAAAACGTAATTAAAGAGCCCAATAGAATGGGATCTCTTTTGGACCCCATATTAATTTCTAATTGTAACTTATAAATCGACTCAGAAGTTATTCAAATTGATAGAACTATCAGTGATCATAATGCAACACTTGCTTGTTTAAAAATTGTCCAATTCAGACGCAAAACTTTAAAAAGGAAGGTTTGGTTATATAAACATGGTGATTTTGCAGGACTCAATACAGCTATCAATGAATTTGATTGGGACAAATTTTTAGATGCAGTAGCTGATATAGATTGTATATGTGACATGTTAACTAAAAAATACTTTGAACTTATTGATTTGTTTATTCCGTCTAAAATGGTATAAATATGTCAAAAGGATAAGCCATGGTTCAATAATGAATAAAGAAAGGAAATGCGAAAGATAGGTAGATTGCATAGAATTGCCCGAGAGAGTAATAGTTCTACTCACCTTACTAAATATAAGACACAACGCAATAAAGTCAAGAATATGATAAAATATGCACGTGAACAGTTTTTTTTTCTCTGCTGGTGAAATTGTTGACTCTTTTCTTGTCAAAGACTCAAAATCTAATTGGGAATTGATTAAAAGGCTAATGAAGGGAACCGACAAAACCTATACCTTACTTCCCCTTTTTAATCGGGAGACAAATGATTTCGAGCACACTGATATACCGAAAGCATTTACTGAATTATTATTTTTGCTCGAACTCGTCTGTCAATGATGAAAATCTAAACCCTCCAATACTTGCCCCTAGAACAGACCAGTTATCAAACTATATTAATATATCTGAAGATGATGTAAAGAATGTCTTAAAAAGTCTACAAATAGGAAAGGCATCTGGAATCGATGGTGTCAGTCACCAAATGCATAAAGGGACTGCGGAGTCCATTTGTAAACCACTTTTGAAAATATTTAGATATTCTCTTATCATAGGTGTTTATCCTAGTAAGTGGAAACTTGCTCGTGTTGTGCCAATCTTTAAAAAGGAAGACAAAACGGATCCATCTAACTATAGACCGATATCACTCTTAAGCTGTGTTGGTAATGTTATGGAACGAGTTGTCCATAAATACATCTATGATCATGTATTAGATAACTCTCTTCTCTATGATTATCAATCTGGATTCTTACACGGACATTCTACTGTCTACCAACTTATTGAAATATATGATAATCTCTGTCGTAATCTTGATAATAAGTTGTCAAATGTTCATGTATTTTGTGACATCTCAAAGGCGTTCGATAGAGTATGGCATCGTGGACTTATTCATAAACTTATTTGATATGGAATATCTGGCAGTCTCCTAGAATGGGTCCGGGATTATATTACTGATAGAAAACAGTTGGTTGTAATAAATGAAGAATACTCATCTACAGTTACTATTAAAGCTGGTGTACCACAAGGATCAGTCCTCTGTTTATTTTTATTGTATATAAATGATATTACTGATAATTTAGGCAATATCGCACGACTTTTTGCCGATGATACCTCTTTACAATACTCCAGACCCGACCTTGCTGTTTTAGAACCACATATTAACAGTGACTTGGAAATTTTGAATGCCTGGGCCCATTTGTGGTTAGTAGACTTTAATCCGAAAAAGACAAAAGCTCGAATAGTATCAAATATAGCATATAACGAACCTTCTATTTATTTTAATAATGAACAACTTCCATAAACATTTAGGAGTGACTTTTTCAAGTGATGGAAGTTGGACAATACATATTTATAATATTATTGAAGCGTCAATGAAACACATTAATGCTTTACGAAAATTAAAGTATATCCTTTCAACGGAAAGCCTTTCAAAGATATGTTTATCTTTTGTTAGGCCATTACTTGAGTATGCATGTGAAGTTTGGGATGGTTGTTTCCAAAGAGAAGTTGAAGAATTAGAAAAGGTTCATTTAGAAGCTGCCCGGATAGTGACAGGTCTTTCTAAATTAGCTAGTCGTGATGCTCTTTATTTTGAAACCGGTGGGAAAGTTTATTTGATAGACGCCAGTTATAAAATGCATCATCAATCATGCACCCAATACCTTTCTGAATGTTTGTCCCCACTAGTTTCTGATAGAAGTGATTATAATTTGCGTAATAATAGAAATTATATACCTGTAAGGTGCAGATTAAATAATTCAGCTAAATCCTTTATACCATCAACAGTTATACTTTGGAATAACCTTGATATTTCAGTAAGAAGTTTGAAAACTCTCGAGAGTTTCAAAAGAAAGGTAAAAAATGAAAAATTCAAACCCCCCAAAGTATTATAGAAGTTGTTCCAGACGTTTAAATATTATTCATACTCGATTAAGACATCAATGTAGTTCTTTAAATGCAGACTTGTATAGAGCCAATATAGTTGATAACCTTCGGAGCACAATATGAAGATGTAATTCACTACTTTTTGGAATGTCCGAACTATAATCAACAAAGAACTTCTCTTAATGATCCAGAAATTAGAGGCATTACCCTAGACATT
>MJUU01016340.1:23667-35311 GCA_002080025.1 Modiolus philippinarum | reverse complement strand
CAAAAAAAAAAAAAAAAAAAAAAAAAAAAAAAACAGCAACGGCGATTTGGTTATCAATACGATTTTCTCCTAATTTCCCTTCAATGCTTGGTTAAATTTTGGTTCAATACTTTCCAAAAAGAGAATTTTTTGGCGATGTCTGAGGATCCTTTTATTAAAAATATTATGCAGAAAATTAGTTTTTCTTTATTCTAATAACGAAAGGAACTCGGGACAGTCGGACTTTGTTCTGACAATAGCAAAAGTCAGCATTAATAAGGTTAAGCAGGTTTATTGACTCCATGACCACTATCTTAAAAAGGACGAAGGGACAAAACATAATTTTGACAGATGGGCCAAGTAGTATTCGCCGCTAAACTGTCGGCTAGCTCAAGGAGCGTAGTTTGATGGCAAAATATTTTCGCACTTTAGAGGGAAAATCAAACTTAATTCTTGTAGAAGGGTTCGGTAGAGAATCGTCATATATTTCAACAGACATCGGAAGTATCAGTAAGAGGCCAGGAAGCGTGTAAACTCTCAGGCCACCGGATCCTAAAGTCAATTTTACGGTTACATGCAGATTCTCCTGTGGATATCTAATATCAGGTAAAGACTATAAGTAAGGTCCAAGTTTTTCTGGATTTTAATCAGTTTCTGAAATCGAGGAAATCAATTGTCTGTAGTTAATAACTGTTTCCGAGTAACTCTATATTTTGATATCAAATTCTTATCTTATATAAAACGGTTTAAATGTGTTTAATTTTTTATCTAATCTGTAAACCTGTTGTACAGTTTTGATGTGATCTTAATGTTAGGTTCATTCAATAAAGTTGTCAAGAGCAGAACAAACGCATATGAATTGTACCAGTTGACAAGTGTATAAACCGTAGAAATGATGGTGAAGAATGTCACTGTATAGAAATACTCCAATATTGAAATCAAAATCATCCCTTTTGTCATATATTTTCAAGTAGTATTTATTTTACCAGAGTCAATGGTGATAGTAAGATCCTGAAAAGGACAATATTTTGAATCATTATTAGCTTCATTAAGTTTTAGTTCTTTTGGGTAAATGATGTCAAAATACTTTAATTATGTATACTATATGTGGCTTTTGGTTCAAAAGAGATTGTTGTAAAAGATATATCCGCAAACGAATAACGAAGCAAGAACTAGGAAATGTGGCATTCTAAAATCATATATTAAAAATCACGGCAATTCACATTTAACACAAATTGAGACAGTATGACAAAGACAAAACAAATTAACAAAAATGAACAAGAATGCCACATAACTAAAGCACTAGAAATGTGAACTGCTACAAAACCTGAGGTATCTTAAGGTGGCCCTGAAGAGAAAACATGTTCTGCTACATGCAAGGCACCGTTCACATAGCCAACTAAAATAAAGTGTTGAAAGATATGTATGGTGGCTGATTGGTTAATGTCATTTTCTATCCCGTAGACAAACGAATTAAAATCCATGGTTCGTATGACTTCTCTAACATTAAAACAGAACCTTGTTAAAAATTAAAATATTGTTTTCCTCGACTGACAAACACATGAAAAAACTCCGACGTATGCCCAGTGATCTCAACAGTTTGTACCTTGAGCGCAGTGTTGGGGATTTTCTGAAGACGTACGAAGTTTGACTGAAATTTCCTTTTTTACTCCTTCTAAATATCTACGAACATATATACATCTTATATCAAATGAAAGGTAAAATTATGCCAAATTAAAATATATAATTAAAAAACTACATTAAAATCGGCATATGTCTTATATATTTGACCAAACTTTCAATTAGATACTCTAGGGCGTTGTAACGCGTTACAAAAAATACCATATTCACCGCTTTTTTAACCATATATGGCACCAAATGGGCGTACAAGCGTCATATTTTTCCCTTTGGTTTCAATTTTAATACTTTTTATTATGTTGTTAACGAAAAAATGGTTACAACAGCTGTTTGAATGTATATCCTGCAAATATTGAAACTTCCGAACATGTTTCGCTTTTACACTGAAGAGTCATGTCCTCAAATGATAGTACAAGAATTCAACAAAAATATGTAAAAAAGACATGGAAATAGGAAATAACGATGTGCACAAATAGTGAAATATAAATGCTTATGCGTTTTTGTGATGCGTTGCCATATTTTAAAAAATTACTTTGAAAACAGAAGTCAGAAACAATTGTCCAGTCTTACATTTAAGATTTTTTTATTGCAGACGTATATTGCATAGACAATTTTCTGCATGGTCCATCAAATAATAGCACAATTCGAGGTATTTTTAAAATGTGCATTTGCTACAGATTTTCATACATGCTTTTGAATGATCATATCATTAAAATACATGTTTTTAATGAATATTTAAATAATCAGACTTATTTTTCCCACTTTTGAGACAAGGCAGTTCCTATTTTTAGCGGTGTGAGATTTTTCTGTCTTACACCACCCCATGTGAGACAGCCTCGTGCATACTGTGACGTCATTGACGTCATGGTGAGTCGCTAGGTAATCGCAGACGGTAAGAACAACATGGCGGCGCCGAAAGACGTTTTTATGAACAAAAGTGAGAAAATAAATCAAACACCGTTGAAATGCAAGATTTAGAAATCTCAGACACCCTCGGGTAAGATTTCAATGGTTCTCTGACTCGGCAAGCCTCGTCAGAGAAATATTGAAATCTTACCCTTGGGTGTCTGAGATTTCATGATCTTGCCTTTTAACCGATGTTAGATTCATATAGTCTCCCACCTCGGACAAGGAAATTCATTGTTTTCGTGGTGCAAGGTTTTTTCTGTCTTGCACAGGGGGATGTAAGACAAGCTACACACGTATATTCCCGCGAGTTTTTATATCATAACAATATACACAGCTAAGTCCACATGAATCGAAAATAATATAATTTAAAGTATTTAATAGTATATTGACTACCTAAGAACGCCAAAATTTGAATTAAAACACATCATAAATGCCTAAATCGTGAGCACCGAAATAACCCCGAACTTGGGCGCGTGCTCCATGCTTTATGACGTCGTGAAAAGTGACGTAATTCACTGATGTCAACAAAGGCAGTCGATGGTGATTTTTTGATTTTTGGATGCTGAGGGGGAGAAAATAATCAAACACCAGTGCGAGGGTCAGACAAAAAAATCTCAGACACCCTCGGGTAAGATTTCTGGCGTCTTGGACTCAGCAAGCTTCGTCCAAGTACTTAAAATCTTACCCTTAAGTGTCTGAGATTTTTCTGTCTGACCCTCGCCCTGGTGTTAGATTCTTATAGTCCAGCTGACGTTATTTGATCTTTTTTAACGTTAAGATATTAACGTTGCATACCAATCTGTCTTTTTATGGTTGTTTTAAATCCAAATTTTTCTCAAACCTTTTAACATGTAGGAACGTGTATGCAATGAACATAAAAATCTAATTCATTTTACCAGCAATTCATATAATTTCAAACCCCGTCCCACCATTCTTTAGTGTTACCAAGAAATGTTAATTACCAAACAATTGTGGAATTTCATGAGCACGTCCTAAATAAAATCACATTTGTTAGGCGAAACTTCACCGCTGCAATTTAAAAATACACGAAATTTCGTAACTAAAAGCGACCTGCATTTTCCCGCTGGACTAAAGCATTTCCCGAGGGATTTTGAAATATTTCCATTTGAAGTAATTTAAATACAAAAATACGAAAATAAATGAAATCCTGAATTGAAAATTATAAAAAAAATACATTAAAGCAATATAAATTCCCTCTGCATTTTCAAAATTTCATAGAAAATAATGAAATCCAAAGGGATTATGAAATTCCATAATTTTCAAATTGTAATTTGGTGCAAAACTATCGCCTAATAAATATGATTGTGAAGTCCAGCAAATTTTGGTTGTTAATACTGCATGGTATCTCGAGCTCTCGGATAATACAGTGAATAAGGACATTTATTTTCATTCAGGCCAAATACCATGTTGCAATGTGCTATCCTCCCACGTCTGTGCATATTTTTTTCTGCACCATTCATTGCGAAAAGGTTGTAAAACAAGATATAAGGGACCTTGTACAAGTCTTAGTAGCACAAAGCATGTGTATAGTTATAGGAAAATAAACACGTGAAAAGTTCTATTCTTGTAATTACGACGTTAAATAAGTGTAACGTCAAGTGTCATCAATATCGCGCACAACGTCTAAATAACTAGGTAAACGTTACCATCTTAGGCATATACTACTCAACCAAAAGAAACGATACACTATTAATTTTGAAAATATTTTTGTATCTCGCAATTTAAAGTTTTTATTTTAGTATTGATATCGTCAACACCGAAGCGCATTTATTTATTCCATTTGTGAATTAATTCCGAAACGGATACGATGAAAATCGGGAACAGAAGATATTTCGCCCCATGATCGAGTTCGCCGTTAACTGATTGATGATTGAAATTGTTTGATGTCAATAATTCAGAAAATTCACCTGCTTTACAGTTTGCAAATTAAACAAGAGACTCTCTAGAGCTGACAGCCATCTTGGATGGCGTTTTGACTTGCCTGACATAATTATTTTTAAAGGGGACCACCTAAGGACTATTGTGACTAAGTTTCGTTCCAATTGGCCCAGCGGTTTTAGAGTAGATGTTTGAATGTAAAATCTTCGACGGACAGAGCACAGCACAGTGATGGCAGCTACTCACCATTGCACAGCCAGGGCATTACTATAGTCAATGCATTCCATGAAACTCAGATGCTATTTACAGATTTAATTGAAAATTATTTTTTACATGATAGGCAAGCATTAATCTCTGTGGTACACAATGCACATCTATATACAAAAATTATTAAGATGTGAAATGAGTAAAAATGTAAAAATTTGTACAAAACCACTATGTTTGCTCTTGATTATTGTTACAAATATTTTTTTTCTACAGTGATAACAGGGAATTTCTCTAAAACTTAAAAGAGTAGAGTAAACCAAAGAAGATTCGAAAACAGATTTCAAAGGGAAATAACCCATAAACATATGGCATTGAAAAACAAATTGTGAAAAACAGTCAATAACTTCTTCACAAGCATTTGGATTTTCTTCAAAATTTCAGAATATGTAGATCTTGATATGCTGAATATTTTTTCCAATCAACACTCCACCTCTAACTAACTGCGCGCCACTTTTAGCTGAAGTATTTCTTTTCTCGTACGAGGCCAAATTTTTACAAGGGCTAACACAGAAAAAACAAAAGCATTTAGCTCAGTCCTTTAATTTCAGCTTCCGCTACATAGACGATGTACTTTCTCTTAATAATCCAAAATTCAAGAAATATTTTTACCAGATCTATCACAATGAGCTTGAAATTTAAGAGACTACTTATACTCATACTTCAGATTCGTACTTACATCTTTTGATATACATTGACGAAGATGAACGCTTGAAGTCTAAGGTATATGACAAACGTGATGACTTTAACTTCCCTACTGTGAACTTTCTCTTTCTGAGCAGTAATATACCTACCTCTCCACCATATGGAGTGTACATTTCACAGTTCATTCGTTACTGTCGGGCATGTAGTGTATACAGTGATATTTTGAATAGAGCCAAAATACTGTCCCAAAAGCTATTTCGTCAGGGATTTGTTCAGCCTTTGTTACTTTCATCCCTTCAGAAATTCTATGGCCGTCACCATGACATTATTGACAGATAAGACGTGAATGAAAACGGACATTTTTAGCTAGATTTCACGTCTTCATGGATTGGACATACTCCGGTTTTGACTCTACCCTGGATTGACTCACTGATAGTGTGACGGGTGCCACTAGTGGAGCAGAACATACTTGCCTTTCCGGAGCACCTGATGTCACTCCCGGTTTTAATGGGAGTTCACACTATGAGTTCCTTCGTTCTTAATGTCGTCTATTGTGGCTGTCTCACGTCCTTGTTTTGTCTTTGTTTTTCTCTGTTGCCGTTTTTGCCATGTCTTTGGACTTCGAATTTTGTAATAATTACTTCCTTCGTTCCTTCGATATTCTACTGCCGTTTTTTCTCTATCTGTATTAGTTTTTGAAATAAAAAATTTAAAAAATGCATAAATTTTGGAAATTTTACGGAAAAAGAGCTGTGACTCTGAGACGGGTTTTCCGATTTTCTTCAAAATTGCAGGGCAGATATATCTTGGCATTCTGAATAATTTAACCCCATGTCCGATGTTTGATATCTGCCACGGATTTTTTTAGTTATTTGCCAAAAAACAGCAATTAATCCCTATGATCTATTTTTAGTAACAGTCGCCATGCTGTTTAGTCCTTGAACTAACCGAACAAATTTTAAAAACTGCACACCCTTGTGATTACCAAGGCCAAGTTTGGATTAAATTGGCCCAATGGTTTCAGAGGAGAAGATTTTTGAAAAAAAAGTTTAAAACGGACGGAGGGAAGACGGACGATGGACGACGGACGCCAAGTGATGGCAAAAGCTCACCCTGGCATAGGAAAGGGAGCTAAAAATGGAAAACAATGACTCATTTCGATGCCTTATCCAATCCAAAGTCAAAGTCGACAATGACTTAGCGTAGTCAGAAGGTCGATTTGGTTTTTGCTCTCGCGTTTCATTATTACGTTAAAAGGAGAACAAACTAGAGAACATTTTAATCTAAAGCAAATATGCTCGTTAAATGATAAATAAGATAGCAATAGGTCCCATGAAGCGTCGCAACGTAAAGATCGTGTAACACGTGTTTTACACTTATAAGAATGGTAGTTGCAAACAGAAAATTGACTCTAGGGATTCATGGTCGACATAGTAACAGAGGTTTGAACTCAATCGGTTCCAAAATGTGGTAGTTTGTTAAAAAGAAAATGTTGACATAATCTCTATATACGTCTGGAAACAGATATTCCGGAAATGACCCTGACCGTAACCGCAGATGGTTCAAAGAAAGACATGTTTGGGCATAATGTTTATTTTTCGTGCAAATATACATTTTTTTACGTGTCATGTTTTCCTGCCAAAAGGTAAAATGGTATTATAATAAAATCTGTGTATCGTTTCTTTTGTTGAGAAATATATATATTGATGAATTTTATTCAAACTTTTAGTAACATCCTATGTATATAACCTTCTACTGTTTTTTCGCATTTAATTCCAACATCTTCTCGATGACCACAGTTATGGCTAGCCCATCCTTTATGGGGACAATCTTTTAGTTTTAGTTCTTTGCCGGTGCAAGCTACATCGTCCATCCAAATACCACCACTTCCGCCACCAGCTGTATAAAACGATGTAAATGTTGTGTACCTAATAAATAACAGCAACAAAAAATGATTGCATAAGAAACATTTCTATAAATTTGCAAAGTGATGAGACTATTTCCATCTATTTTTGTCAGCCGAAAATATCCTTTTTTTTTCTTTCAACAAGCCCTTTCCTTGTCTGATAAATATAAATCAACATCACATGAATTGATTAATAAAATGTTCTACGTCATCACAACCTCTCACATGAATGCATACATTCCCGAACATAAACACCTAATAAGTGATAATGTGTTAACTATTGACATGGGGTGAATTTTTGATGCAGCTGTTTTCCAATCTTTAGATTTAAGTTGTAGTGACGAGATGTAATACATCGAAAAAGTACCTTACTGAAACAGAAACTTAAAATGAAGTTTTGGGTGTCACTCAAATGATAATGGTCAAATTCCTCAGAGGAAAGATTATCTCAATAATGTTATATCATAAAACTCTATTTCAGTCCTTGTCCGAATATATATAAAATATTTTTAATACAACTGGACATTACATACTGTATTGCATAAGGCCAGACAGGGAGTACACTGGCAAAGAGGTTGTCAGGGCACCGCCAACAAGTTTGCGAGGAATCATACAGGCACATTCCGCTTACCGCTAACATATAAACGTACGTGGATTTAATTTTTTTTCCACAATGAAGTTAGATGATAATTGTTTAAGGGAATTAAGGAAAGAATTTTAATTAAAAAATTCAAGGCGGTTTTAAACGGACATTAAATGTAAAAGTTTGGTTAATTTAATTTTCTATTGTTTTCATTTCTGATTTCTATCCTTATACTTTCGTTTTCTATTTATAACGTTACTAAGTTGTTCTATTAACGTAACGTCATACAGATGTTACTAGGTAACTACTGTAGCTATTCACCTGAAGATCGTCGCATGACGTAAAAGTAATACGTAATATCTAGTTATATTAAAAAGATTTTTGACAAATATATGAAATGTGTACAAGAAAAAGTCAAAATAGGTATAGTCAAATCCGGAAAGACGAGATTCTAGCCAAATATGTCCACTTTTATTTGAGACACTGGCACATCATATCTTTCAATGATGTTATGATGATGGCCATAGAATTTCTTTAGAGATGAAATTTACATAGACTGAACAAATGCCTGACTGAGCAGCTTTCGATACAGTGTGTATTTCTCTGTTAAAAAAAAATCATGGTATAAAATAGTAACTATGAAATGTACAATCCATAAACTAGAGAGGTAGGTATGTTGCTGCTTAGAGAGGGAAAGTTCACAATTTGGGAGTTAAAATCATCACGCTTGTCATATAGCTTAGATTTCAAATGTCCATCTTCGTCAATATACAACAAAAGATCTAGCTGAAAAAGGTGTATCAGTTGTTTCTTTAATTTCAGGCTCATCGGGATAGAACTGCTTTAAAGATCCCTTAAAATTTAGATTATTTATAGAGTACATCGTCTATGTAGCGGAAGCTAAAATTAAAGGACTATTTTGATTACGTCATTCTAAGTGTACTTCTTATTTGAATCAGAGTGGTTCTAAACAAAATATGTTTTGTTTTTCCCTACTACTAAAATAACTAAATACCGACCTTATTGTACATTCAATTTCTGCATATAGCCATTTCGACATTTTATGTATCATCAGTGCATATAAAATCTCAATATTTGGAAAACCATTAAAAACTGTTTGAGAGCAATTTACCAATATGATCAGAATGGAAAGCCAAAATCAGTTAAGGACAGAGCTTTGCAAGAGGGTGATACCAAATTCATCCAAATTTAGATATTGCAAGTGCCTAATAAAAATCAGCTTTCGGGACAGCATCGAAGTATTGACTACTGGGTTGGTGAATACCCTCGGAGACTGACAGTCCACCAGCAAAGGCATCGACCCTGTGATAATAATTACTAAATACTAAATACAAAAAGGTGTATCTGCGTTTGCCGATGTTTTGTGCATAAACATTGATGTATTAAATTTTCAAATACTGTTTTAACTTTATTGTGTGGCAGGGTTGTATTAAAAATGTAGAAAAATCACATGTTTTAATGATATGGCAATTAATAAGACTTGTTGAGGAGAACTGTTTAGGGGGATCTTTAGAATTTTGAAAAATCCACATTTGATTCACGCCGCTCGTGGAGTAAACTTTATCACAGTAATTTTTTTAGGCCATCTTTGACTGCGATCAACAAAGTAGTGAGAAGCTGTGAAGGAGGTTTAGTGGTGCATCTGGATGACCCCAAAATGAATCTCTGTTTGTATGGATTCTTATGATGTTTTGGTACCGGTAGATGGAATGCGGTTGATTGTTTTCATCATCGGCTCTGATTCCAAAGGATCTTAAAAATGAAGTTTGATTTTAAACAAACTCGTCCCTCGATATTGTAGTAAGGAAAAAATTGGGTTTCCAGATAAACTGTTGATACCAATCTCCGTCCCAAGGCAGTCGAAATAGTGTTCAATACACACGAACAGTATGTTGGTAGAAGCTTTGTCTGCATGTACAGCGACGTAATTTTATGGAAATAGTCAGAGTGTTTCAATTAGGAGATCGTCAGGTATACTGGGGTTACTGGATGTCATTGTTGTTTTAAAGCGTCGTATACGATTCACGATTAATGCCTTTATGGACCCGATCAAGTCGTCCTCTTTTCTTTCTTTGTCCAGTTTCTAGTATAGTCCTCAACTGAATCCATGAAAATCTTGAAGTTGTATTTCAAGTTTATGCGCTTTGGGTCATGAAATTTGGGTTCGTTTGAGAGGGGTTTGAAGTTTTCGTTGATATCTAGACTGTCCAGCCAGACTTTTTTTGAACGCGGAGGAAGAGCAAACACATCGGGTATTTTGGTCTTAAAGTTATCGCAATACCCGTTTGAAATTGAAAATTGGTTAAGTGTAAGAATATGAAATAAGTGAAACTGATTGATTTTTTTAAAAATAATCTGGAATGTTTGCGGTCAATGTTTTGATGTGTAGAATGTTAACATTAATAATAGCGTCCAAGCCTTTATTGGCCATTTGAAGTATGAAAAATGTCCGGTTATCATGTTTGTTGGCGGATGTGGTGACAAGCTTCAACAGTCTCTTTTTTGGAAACCATTCTTTAAAAGAATATCTATCTATGAGAATTACCTCTGAGAAATTGTCTAAATATTTTGTTGATAGTCGAAGCTTTTCTCTTTTCCGTGAGAACAGTGCAAACTCGGACTATTGCAGACCTTCCATGCATAACTACATATTGGTGTTTTGATTTCTGTCATATTATTCAGCATTGGGAAAACGGTATCTGAGATCTGCTCCGAAAAAAAAAATAATGCAAGCAAAAACCGGAGAAGGAGAAGAGAAGGAAAACCCAAACAATATGAAAAAGAGAGTAAAGCACACTTTCTACTGCACTTTTGTTTATAACGCTAATTTTGAATTTAATTTGGGGACAATTAAAACCAAGATGACTTACAATATGAAAATCTCAAATAACAGTATGAGCGACGTCATAACAGTCTTAACGCTAAAATTGACGACGTTATCATATGATTTGAGAACAAAAACGTCAGTTAATTTTATTTAATTGCTGTTGTTGTGTTGTACACCATAGCTTCGCCTCGATCATTAAATGACGTATTAGAATCGAAATAATTTATTTTCGCCGGTGGTTTGTAGTTGATTTACACATTGGTGTCCATTATTTTCGCTTATTTAACCCCTCGCTCTGGGTAAAATATTAACGAAAATCAAAGCCACCCATATGTTGATCTTCAACAAACCATTTGCGTCCATGATTTATTTCTTAATAACTTTCAGAAAGAATGGCACCATAGCGGAATTGTCAAGGGCCAAAGTCCAAGAGACAAATATACCAAGGAAGTTTAGAATCACCATTACAATTTTAAACCGCAATGGTCCTGCCTTGGTACAGGCATTTCAAGAGAAATGTTGGGATAAATTCGGAAGGTGTTTGATTTACATCACATACCTTGACATCCATTCTGATTAAAAAAAGTGAATAAAAAGTTTATGAAATATGTGGATAATACAATGAGGCAATGAGAAAACTCAAGGTTTGAATATTTTATATTATTTGTACTATTTATATAAATTGTGAATTTGAGATCAAAGATACATACATTTTTTTTTATAAATAGCAATGTTTCCGGATTTCAATAAAATTTCCATGGAAATGTTCACATCGGGGTTAATATCAAAATTGAAAGAACATTGGTTTTAGCTATTTTAATGTTTGAAATGTGACCGGTTTTAAAAATCAATTAGTTAAATGTTGCATAAATTTATGTAAATTCTAAAACCGAAGGATTAACTCCCATCATCGTAGTTTTGTCCTTAGCTAAATTTGATTTTACCGATTATTCGGATTTCGTTTGGTTTTATT
>MJUU01016340.1:2355-20118 GCA_002080025.1 Modiolus philippinarum | reverse complement strand
AACAGAAATTTCTTTAGCAATAATATATCAATTGTAAGGAAAAATTGTAAAACACAGATTGGAGCAATGATAATATAAAGAGAAAACGCAAATTAGTTTACGTTAGTTCTAAAGCAAATGTATGACACTCACCAATAGTGGCGCTAATTTACCAATGTGTTAAGTTTTCTATTAATTTTTTTTTGAAAAAGAAAGGAAATGGGGTAAATGTCAAGGACACAACATCCAATATCCAGGTTAAAATTATCCAAAACAAAGCATTTAGTAGTTCAGAGTATTCCGTGATATTGATTTTATGTTAATGCTTCATTCGTTGTTTTTTTTTACAAACGTGAGCTACAATTTTTTTCTTTGTTTTTTCTAGATTTTTTTTTGTTTTTTGCTTTATGCACAAATCAAAATGTTAATTCTTGAAAATAATTCTTTGCATCCAAAACTATGACTGTATCCAGTGGTCGTAATGGGAACTTTAGGGAATAGGCGGTTGTTAAATAATTGCATTTGGTCTAATAAAATCAGAAAATATTCGTTTGTTATGCAGAAAACATATAAAATGAGGATTTAAATGAAACAAGTATACGCTACCCGATACACAGAATGAACGTAAAACGTTACACCATACATGATAAAAGCACAAATACAAATTACTATAAAAATACGATTAAACATTTTATGTTAATGCCTTGATAACGTTTTCACGCATATTAAGTAAAACATTTTTAAAACATTTCATATATGTTTTGGTCTAAAATTTTCTTTGCATTTCAGTACCAAATTCTAAATCCGTTTCCATACGCCTAAAGTCTGTTAAATTATTTTAGATAGTTTTCTAAATGCCATTTTTGGAAGTGTTTTAAAAAAAGTTTTTCTAGCCAGGTTACTATTAAACACATACCCATATAGCTGTCTACAGGCAACAATTGCATCAGTTGTATCAAAACTATCATCACATATAGTACCCCAGCTTCCACTGTGATATATCTCAAGTCTTCCTGTCTTAGAGCTTTGTCGATCGGCCAAACGAAGATTACCTAAGAGGGAAGGAAAACTGCATAAATGTGAACAAATATGTTTATATGTTGTATCAAAGGCTCTATTCACCATGGTGTATGAAATTAAACTTTCAACTGATCGAAACATTATTTTGCTGTTGTTTTCTGAAATTCTGAAATATGCAAAAAGCATATCTGAAATACCTGTTATTCAAACAGTTTTATTATTATTATTAAAGCTGATGTATTACACAACGTTGAGCTGTTGTTTACTGAAATATGAAAGTTTACATATACCAACCCTTTTGTCCAAATACTAAAAATTGCCAAAGTATTAGACCTTATGATTATAAATATTTAAAATGTTGGTCAAACAACGCTGTTCAGCTGCGTGTGGTGTGAGGATACATACATGGCTTAAATTCATTGCCATACGTGCTGCCATGTGTGCATCAGCTCGCTTTAGGCGTGCTGGATAGCGTCTACCAAGTATGTTTTAACTCACTTGTGTGTGTCAGTGTGTTAATATTATTGTAATTATTTCAGTTTACTTTATCTGTGTATATGATACTGTCAAACTTTGTTGTAATTGTATTATCCGCGTGTTACAATAAATCGTTTCAGGAATTTTACCAATAAATCTTAAATCTTGGAAAAAAACAAGCAAACAAATACTTTACTTTAGATATTATTGTATCGTTATTTATTTATTGATTTTTTTTACTGTGAATTATTATTATTATTATATTTTTTTTTTATTTGGGGGGGGTAATCATGCTACACTCATGTTGAAATTGTAAGAATTGTTTATAAGTTTCATTTAACATGCTTAAATTACATGAATCTTGAGGTTCTCAATAAGTGTCCGACCTAATCCAAAGTGGGGGGTTCACTGGCAGGAATTTCCGAAATTTTGGAAACTTGCCTAAGTAGTGCCTATTTTTAAGAGTGGTGACAAGTCTTTTGCGTCAAATTTAGACATTACTCAGTGCTTAAGTAAAATTTTTGAGAAGGTGTCTACAAGTTTATATTTAACTTTCTTGTAGATAAAGTTTCAATCTGGTTTCTTACCGCGCCATTCTACATCACATCAACTTATTGAACTTATGCATGATGTTCATATGGCATTGGATAATTAAGAACTTATCAGTCTTATTTTTGGCGATGTAAGTAAAACTTTTGACCGAGTATGGCTGAGAGGTCTCTTGTTAAATTTGGAACGATATGGCATCAAAGGTGATATCTTGAAATTGATCGAAAGTTATATATGTAATAGAAAGCAACAAGTAATTATCAAAGATGCTATGTCAAGCATGCAGGAGTGCAGATTAACGTGCAAGAGTTTCTCCTGGGTCAATCCCGGGTTCCTCTCTTTTCTCTTATTTTGATAAATGATATTGCTGATGACATTCATGGGCTATGTAGACTGTTTGCTGATGACACATCGGTTTGTGGAAGGTCATATGAAACTAGCAGTTTGCGCAATATGGTTAATGTTGATCTTGAAAATTTTTCCAATTGGGCAAGACAATGGCTTGTGGAACTAAATCCAGAAAAAAAATTGAAATAATGTATTTTGGTGCGACAGGTATTCCGGATGATTTGTGGTTTTCTGTCGGAGATACTTGTACCGGTGTATACCCGGTAGACAGAAACAAACATCTTAGAATTATACTAAGCGCAGACACGAAATGGTCCAAACATATAAATACAATAGTGTCAATGGCCAAAAAATAAATAACTATATTAAGAAAGTTTAAATTTCCTATATTTGAGCATTTTTAGAAACTATTCTTTTGACATACTTGAATACTGTTGTGAAGTTTGGGACAACTGCTCTGTTCAAGATTCCAACAGACTTGAGAAAATTCAATTAGAGGCTGGAAGAATCGTTACTGCCCTTATGGCTTATGCTAGTATGGACTTAATTTATTTAGAGACTGTGTTGGAAAAACTCACTTCGAGAAGACAACAAATAAAACTGATCCTATATTTTACAATATTGTGAATAACAATGCACCAGGTTATCTCCATGACTTATTTCCCAATACTGCTAATGAAAGAAGTAATTATAATTTACGGAATGCAAATAATTCATCTGTCCCTTTTTGTAGACTTGTATCTTTTCAAAATTCATATATACCTTCGACTATGAAATTATGGAATAGTTTGGAACACAACGTCCGGGAGTCTTTGACTCCAAGTTTATTTAAAGTATACTCAAAAGTATCTACAAAGAATCTGAAAAAAATTCCCGTATATTTCAATATTGGCTCTAGGTTTGCTAGTATAATTAGCATACTAGATTGAGACGAAGGTGTAGTAGCATAAAAGCGATCTCTTTGAATGTAATATTATAGATTCTTGTTAATGTGATTGTGGAAATCAAATTATTGAATCTGTAGATTACTTCTTTCTGTCTCGTAGTAAATTCAACCAACAAAGAGTACCCTTGATGAACGTTTTTTTTTAACTTGATATCCAACCAAATATAAATAATATTCTTTTTCGGAAATTCAGTTTTAGCACACACACGAAACTGTATCTTGATTTTTGTTATTGCAGAAATACATCGTAGATACTAAGAGCTTTTTCTAAGTACTAAACGTTATATCCAGTTGTTGTGGGCGGGTGGTTGGCGGCGGCAATTTTCACAAACCGTGGATCCATATATATATATATATATATATATATATATATATATATTAAAAACAAAATAAAAATCAGAATTCACAGTTCAAGTACTGTCATCCTTCAAGGGACTTGTCAAGATATTTGAAACTAACCTGACCTTTACGGGTATATCAAAAGAAATGATAGGTAAAAGATTTGCGCCAAAACCTCCCCTTCAATTGTCCTGTAGCAAGACAAAACCAATTGCTTTAATTTTGTAGATGGTAAAAAGAAATGATCAATCCAGTATTGAGTGAAAAGAATCTTGAATTCCTGTTTGGACCGAAACTTGAAATTTTCCACAAGGGACTGATACCTTTAAAACCTTTATCAATGATCGTATGACACGGGTTTTTTGAAGTCTTGATTAATGTATTTCACTTCTCAGCTCGAAAGTCGAAGGCTGGAGAGTTATTAAAACGAAACGATTGATGTCACCTGGGACACAGGCCTATTAAAGTATTTAAAGATCAAATGCAGTGAGTAAATTTCTTTCAAAAGCCATTTTTGAGTCGAATATTGACGGTGTTGCTTTATAAAAAAAAAATATAGTCTCTATCATTGTTTCCAGTTTATTACGTATAATATTCACATTGAGATAGTTAAATTTTGACATTTTAACGTTCGAGGTTTACCGAGGTTTACCGAGGTTAAAGATAGCAAAAGGGCATAAACTGTAATAGGGTCGATAAAATAAATGTGTCCCCAACTAACTTTGTTGACTGGGTCAAAAGGTTTGATATTGAGACTTATTCCTAGTATGTTTCTATATCAATAACCTACACTTCCTTTGTAAAAAGTTGACAAAATGTTACATTGTGAATGAATGTACACAGTGTTCTGTCTATTTCCTTTCATATTCGATGACACTGTATTTTCTACAACACGGTATGTACTTCACAAACTCACTGTGGGGACAGATTTATTGAATCGGTTCTATACGCTACAGATATCTATAATGTTAATAGGCAGCTGCGCCACTGGAAACAGCTTTTCCATGAAAATAACCTGGGTACGAATCCATGCGCACAGTAGTACTATTTTTCGTGTAGGGAAGTGGCAGATCCCTGCAACTTGCAATACACAAAATATCGAAGCTTACAATTTGATGAATAGCAATAGTTTGCAATTATGGCCTTTAATTGAAGATAATATTCATTATTTAATCAGGGTCCGTAGGACAGAGGAAAAATAACCTTTTCGAGATAAAACAAATTATCTGAAGTCAGTTAAAGGCCATAACTATTTTGTGTGTCAAACAGGGAATGTAGGGATAGCTGTCGTTTCCGACAACATCTAGTTTTTATCTAAAATTGCCGCAATGTCACAATTAGTGCTGCACCCGAATTGACTGGCAGCTATATTCATTTACGATTACACTGACGTCAGTAACGACAAGGGAAATAACTACATGTAGTTGTTTATTCGACGTGCAAAAGTGCGCCTCATTCAAATTAGTTATTTTGCCTACGCACACTTTCCCGAACAGATATTTTGCCTACGTGCTATTACGTGGAGAAAAAAAAGAACTATTACTAGAATATTTATTTCATTTTCACCATAGTTTCTATAGTAAAGTATAATAATATACAAAATGAGACACACGAAGAAACGCTGGAGCAATACAAATACTTCAATTCTTTGTAAAATTGTAGTAGGGTTTTTCTAGAAAAGATTCTATTTACATTTTATGAAAAATGTTAAAAGTTAGAAAATGAGTATCCTAAAATTAATTTCTTTTTGTAGACTTACCTTCGAAATAGCCTTCAACCAGTTTGACAATTAGCAAGTGAACTATAAACATCATAGAATCAGTCATCCTGATTGATATTTAAACACACCATTGGAAGCTGTACTTTCAACCTGAACTCTTCAAAAAAAAATGTTGATATTGGATAAAAATGGAATTGTCGCCAAATGGCGGTGAGTGATACATTGTACCCCACGCTAATTTAAATTAACAAAACGATAACGAAAAAATGCAAACCAGACACAAAAACTAGACAGTCTAGACAAAAAACATGACCACGGTTAAACCAAGCAATTATACAACCTTTTTGTATTTTTTTAAATTTAAGTCCTACGAACCCTGAATCAAAGTGGAAAGTGCAAAGTTAAGTGTGTCTCACAGCAATACAGGAGTGGACACGGTACTGGTGTAGACCCAACACAAGAAAATACACAATGATATAACCCCCCCTCTGTTTCTAGAAAGTATGCAAATTGTCACCTCTTCAAAATGTTTAGCAACAACCATATTAAGAAATGGACCTCTTCGGTTGGTATACCACAACAGTGTAATATTTCATTCAAGTTCAAGAAACCATTTCGGAGGACATGCGCTGAATTTTTATCTCTCCACTTTTTTTCAGATGAATTATCTCCCATTAAAAAGAAATCAGCTTCATTCATATAACATCATTAACATCTTCAGATTGTATATTACAACGAAAAAAAAAATCGTAAAAGTCCTAAGAGCTGTTTAAGGAAGTTGTGTGTCATTTTTTTGGAAACTTTGTATATTCATTGGTACTAACTTCAATTTAAAAACATAAAAAAAAAGATCTGCTTTGGGCCGTATTTTATACTTAAAACAATATTTTACTCAATAAATGAATGGTATTAGACAGCAGGCACAGCCTATATTAGTCCTCTCCCTGTACATAAGGCAACAAGGAACAGAACATAATAACATTTACATAATAAACAACATAAACTACATGTGTATTATACATTTACATATAGTGGTACATTTTATTTTATTTCATTATTACAATTATTATTTTTTTCTTTTATTTTATATATTTTAATTTAACTGTTAACGGTTTTTCAACTTCTAAGATTTAAGTGCACTGTTATGAGGGAATAATGTAGAAGTATAATTATTGAAGTCATATTAGAAAAAAATTATATACAAAGAGGAATAACCCAAATTCAAACTATGCAAGACTTGTTACCTTAAGGATGTTTTTTTGTCATTATAATTTGATTTCCTAAAAATGATTTAAATATGACAAAAATTTATCATATATCATTGTTAATAAATGCTCAATAAAAAACCTTATATATTTTAACAAAATAATATAAATGAAAATAAATTAAAAATTGTCAATATCTTAATATACCCATGCCATGTACAATATTACGTATCTATCACATGACAAGAACCCTTTTCAATACAGGTTAAATAAACCTTTTACTCCCTTTTATGTATTTATGAATAGACGACCATATAAGATATTGTCAATATTAAACTCAATACCCAGTGCAGTGAACTTTGAGATAAGTGTTTGTCATAAGCTATTGTATGACGGAAAATGGAGAAAATAATGTGATGGACTTTCAACCGAAGCATTACAATATGGACAGTTTGTTCTATCTGCTAGATGGTGGTCAAATAAGTGCATATTTGCTTCATTCCTAATCTGGCAATAGATAACATTTTCTTTTCTTTCACCAGAATCAAAATACTGTTTCACTTTAACTTGTTTTTTTATTAAGTTTTTGTTTAAATGATTCCACAGTGGTATTTTTTCTGACAAAAGGTGATGTCTTAATGTACTAGGCAAGAAGCTTTTGTTAAATGAAACAGTATTACAAAATGGAATTCTTAGATTATTTGCAGAGACAGGTTGCCTAAGGTCATGGGAATGGTCAGGTATAGTCAAAGGATGTACTATGTCATAGATATATTCCGGAGCGAAACCATTAATAATTGTATATAGTAAAATCAATTTATGTTTTTCACGCCTTTTGTGTAATGGCTCCCACCCTAATTCTTCATATATTTTTGACTTTTAGGAATTTTCCCGAAGCCCTGTAATAATTCCACCAGCCTCTATTTGAACACTCTCTAGCAGATTTGACTCAGCTGTGGTACAGTTGTCCCAAACCACATCTGCATATTCTAAGACTGGACGTATAAATGACAAATATATAGTGGTTAAGACTTTTCTATTTACTTGATACTTCAGCATTCTCAATATCTTTAGTCCTTCACAAGCTTTAGTATAAATATACATAATATGTTCATTCCATGTACAATCATTTTAGAAATGCAGACCCAGATGGCCGTGCTAAGGGCCGTCTTGAACTTACTATGAGGTATGAGCAAAGCTCATTGTTGGAGGCCTTATGGTGACTTCAAGATGAAGAACAACAAAAAAAGCGTTGTTCTTTTGCTTGTTTTTACCATGTATTTGTAGAGACTATGTCTCATGTAGATATACTCCATATCCTTTCATTCAACATGTCACGAACCTTTTGAAAAAGTTTTTCAAGAAACATGAAGAATTTTTTAGTTTTTCAAAAAAGGAGAATTAACTGAATTAAGATAATTTGGGATCCCAAAAGAAAAAAAAACATATTTTTAGGGGGTATAATAAATGTGTTTTGTTAAAATACTTTTGATGAATTCAAAACAGAATTGGATTGACTGTCTTTTTAAAAAGAAATAATAAAATTTTATCTATTCCATTGTATTTCAGTAAAGAGTTATCTCTCTTTGATAAAATTTTTTGAATGTTTGGCAAATATGAAATATTATTTGAGCAAACTTTATACTTGTTGTTCATTTACATTTAAATTATTGTATTAAAGACATACAAAATCCTTTCGACAATATTCTCATTGAATTAATGATTTTTCTTCTTAGATGCGCAAAAGAAGATGCTTAGTTTTAGACACCCCAACTACCTTAAGAGCATAAACTGACAATCTTCAAGAATATATTCAAAAACTCTCTCTTTATTATTTTTTAGTTATTTTCACCATTTTATACATTATAATGAGTTGATTTTTTTTTCTATGAAAAAGAAAGGAAATGGGCCAAATGTCAAGAAGACAACATCCCATCTCCAGGTTAAAACAACCCAAACAAAGCATCTAGGGGTCACCGTCTACACAGTGAGGAACCTCACACCATTCAGAAAGCCCTACATGGTCCCCAAAAAGTGAATAAATCAATGGAAATAAACCACATCCAACAACCCGAATATCTAAGGTCAGATGATGTATCACATCCCGTTTCTTCATATACATTGTAGTTTTACGACTGAAGTTAATTCTGTTCCAACCTTCACGATTCTTATTGCTTGTATCTGAACGCTTTCAATGTTATTACCAATTATTTGAGTCCCACTATCCCATACAATGTCGTGGTAATCTACAATTGGTCTAATGAAGTAGAAAAACATTTTCTTAGGTAAATTTATCATGTATTGTACCGACTCTAGAGAATGCCTTCTTTAAGATATTGTCGATATGTTAGTTTCATATTTTTCTGGATCTGCAAAATGTTCTAGAAAACCTATTTCTAAGCTAATAACTTCCATCTTTACAGCCGTAAAAGAGGACCGTCAAAAGTATCTTGATAATAGCTTTTCAAGCAGTGGTGTAAATGAAACATAGATATTAGAAAAATTCTTTATCTGCTTTACTTCTTAAAATCGAGATTATTATCACACTAAAGGCATTAAAACTTTTGACCTCTCCACACTGTATACTACCATTTCTCATTAACTAAAAGATTCATAGATGTTTCTCCCGTAAGAACAGCGAACTAAGATCACTAGAAAAAACAAAATCTCTGATTTTACAGGCAAAATCTCTAATTTAACAGCATAATCCCTCATTTATTAGGAAAGTCTCTAATAGAAACATCCCTAAACTTACTAGAAACATATTTAATTATTATGACATTTTTAAAATCGTAAAAGCACTTTAAGGAAGTATTTGGATAAGAAGATTGAGTGGCTATTTGCATATATATTTATATCTTTTCCCGTTAGCATATATTTTAAAAATAATAATATATATAAGAATATATAGAGAGTTGAACGTAAACTAACTTACATGTAGCAGGAGAAAATGTTGGAAATGAGACCACCTTTCGATGAATAATGTTGGAAATGAGACCAACTTTCGACGAACGGAAAAAAGGAAGGAACAGTTGCTAATGCGAGTTAGTCATACACAATAAATTACATTAGATTAGAAAGCAGATACAATTTTATCTTATATCCTTTTTTATAATTATCTTTTCTCTGATCTAATTCTGATCAATTTATAAAATTACGGAAGTAAGCAAATGTGTGTGCGTTTTATCTCCACTCTTTTGCTCGTATTTTTTTCACTGGATTCATCCATCTCCATGTTTATGATAAAACCTTAGTGAAAAGGTTGGTATATTCTATGCACTACCAAAAACGGCTAAGCTGAATTATATTAGTCAATTCTCAAAATATGTAAATGGAATATTGATATTTTTTTCGAAATAAAAAGAGTGGTTTTACTAACTAAAAGAAACTAAACTATCATTGGGCTTGTTTCACGAAGCTGTCTTTGGACAGATATCTGACATAAGTCTGTCGTAGGACACAAGTTGTGTCATAAACTGTTTCACTGAGTTAAGACATGTTCTAAGTTATCTCTTAATTGTAGGACAAGGAAATCCTTGTCTTCGGACAAATCTTAAGTACGACATCGCGTAATTCTGTGCAAATTAGTAGTCAAGGGTGATTCTGAATGATATATTTCGGTAATATAATAGTAAATTGATGCATTTTTTTTAATTCACAGGCATGTAGTATTCTCAATCCGTATCAAACTTATTATTATCTATTCGCGCAATATATATAGGATAGACAGGATATCGATTTCAAACCTGCTATGGTTACATATTTAGGGAGCGACCATTTAATTTGAAAGGGGGGGGGGGCTATGTTTTTTTCTAAAAAATATATTTGAGCTGATGTTATGTGAAAAAAATATGTTCAATGCCAAAATGATGAAAAAAAATTCTGAAGGAGGCTTTCTGCCAAAAAAAAAAAATAATGTTAATTTTGAAAAAAAATATTTTCTTGATACACGTGAAAATAATAAATAATTTTTTTCGCGCGAAGTGCGAAAAAAAACTTCTGTCCAGAAAAAACCATTCCCCCCCCCTTTTCAGGTTAAATGATCGGTCCCTTACTGTTAAATGCTTGGTATTAGGCCATAAACTTCAATGAATTATCAGGATCTCAATTTTAGAGAGCCCCCTTCCAATCTTAGATATGTATTTTATTTCAACAACAAAACATGAAAAGACTTACCTGTTTATTGTTGTTTATTTTGTATTAGTGTATATAGATTGTCCCAAACAAAGTTCAACTAAAGTTTATATAATTAGACGATATGTTTGTGACACATTTCTGATCAATTGTCTGTATATTGCATAAAAGTGTCCCGTGTAAGGTCATCTCGAAATGATCGCATGTCGGTGTTACAAAAGGAAAAGAACACGCAGTAGGGCCGGAAAAAATTGAATGAAGTTTTTCATTTCGAAATGCCTTTCACTATTATATATTTTTTCGGCGAAATTCTACATCATAGTTTTAATGGGATCATTACATGAACTTTTGAATATTAAAAAGTAAACTGATCTGATATCACTGATATATGTAAAAAACTGTAAGTAAGAGATAGAGAATAGTAAACGTGTTCAGTATATTTTGTTTTTAAAGAAAGAAGATCAATTATTAGATTTCAACATGTATGTATTTTGTTGTAAAAGAGGAGTAGCGAATTAGCTGTAAAACGGTAAATTGATACTCGAAAGTCAAATTTATCTGTAAAGATTAGTGTGTATTACCAAATAAGACTCATCAGTGGCAAGACTACATTTGTAGTCTAATTATCGTACCATTGTATCAATTTTATTTTCAATCTTCTTTTCTTGAATATTTCCGATGATGTCTAATATTTTCGAAAACAAATATTGATTTAATGTTGATAGAAACAACAATTAACAAAACTTAAAAGAATATTTCAAGTTCAGACTAAAATTTAAAAAAAAAATCTATCCCAAGACATGTCTTACGTAAGACATTACTAAGTAAAGTTTCATGAAACACTATAAGACAAAACTTAAGACAGTCCTAAGATATGTCCTAATCATCGTCTTTAGACAGTACTTAGGAATTGACTTAGGACACCTTCGTGAAACAAGCCCCTGATGCCGGAAATCAATAGCACCTTCAGTGTTTGACTTTTCCTTTTTAACACCTTGATTAACCACGAGGGGACATTCTGATTTTCAACTTTTGACTTTTCACATTCGACTTTCGATTTTCTTTCGTTGACTCTCTCTCCGTAAACCATAAGATGAGTTTAGCCTTTTTTTATATAATAAACGACTTGTAACGGTCGAACATTGACTTTAAAGAATTTTGCCAGACTTTTCACTTTTTATGAAAATTTGACAATGGTGAATTGTTCATTTCTTTCGGGTATCATTCCAGTTCTTATACATATATACACTGTATACAAATTCATTTTTTTTAAATACTGCTGATTCGTAAGACTTAGTAAATTAAATTTGCAAGGTGTACAGTAATGATGATTTTATGTTGAACAATACTGGTATGGTCTATTGGAATTAGAGAATTAGTTTGTTCACAAAGCGACATATGAGAATTACCAATATTCAGTGCTCGTTTCTCATCGTCACATCTTCGTTTATCCAATGTTTGATCTAAACATTAACGTGATAATTTTGTTTTTTGTTTTTGTTTGTATTTAATACTCATCATCGGTAATGTTGAACGAAATCACAGTCCCAAACATTTTCTTTTTTGCTGATAGTTGTTCATTCTATCCATAGTATACGAAATAAATCAATTTGTTAAAAGTTTTGTCGATTTGATATTGTTGAAGTCAACGAGCACATTTAGACGCAAGTATCACAGACGAAAAACTGCAGTTAGAATTCTTTTCAAAAGAAATCATTAAGAAAATCGGAAGTCGCGTGGTCAACACGGTGGCAAATTATCAGTCTATTATAAAAACGACATTTCTGTTTCTAGAATTCTTTATTTTTGAAAATTATATTGATGAAACTTGCTGGCCTTAAGGTAGCACAGCAGTCTTCTGAAGAAATAAATATTTTTGAAAATATTATATCAAAAACTAGATTTTTTTTACATTAATACTTAATATAGATACTCTTTAAACACCGGGTACAACCATACATGTGGGGGTGTCGGTTCTGTATGGTAAGGGGTGTCGGTTTTTTTACACGAAACGGAGGAAAATTGAAGGTAAGATAATAATTTTTTACAGAACTAGAACTTATAGATGTAACCAATGTATCTAACGTAGTACCACAATCATCAAGGAATATGTGACACCTAAAAACTTCACGCTATACCGTACAGTTTCCACAAACACGCCTCCTCACTTTTTGTGGTCAGGGGCACGGCAACTTTTTAGGCTTGTCATTCTCTTTTAAAGCAATATTGAGAAGTATAGCGTATTCTGATTGATTTGAATGACACCAGTGGACGTTGAGTGTAAATTTTAATCATCGGTCTTCAAGTATAACGTGGGCTTGGGTCAAAATGCATCAAATTGTATATGTGCCGAACGGGGTGTCAGTATCGGTGAAGTACGGGGTGTTAGCATAATTGTAGAAAGACACTAATTTTCGCTATTTATTCTTATAAACACAGCTTTAACTATAGCAAATTGATATTATAATGATATCTTTGATACTTCAATTTTTTTTGTTTTGGTATGCGTCCCGGTGTCCAAATTAAAGAAACACACAAAACAAACACTTTCCAGTTGTAAGGGAAACAATTATCAGTTATTTTATCGGCATGAGTTTAACATGCACGTATTTCTATACTTATACACCAATAAAAAGATAAGTGCAAAAACTCGATATTTCTTGGTACTGATATGTGAAAAGTACAATAATTCAATGGTACATTTTCATGAAAAGTCAAATTCAATTGCAACTTAATATTTTAGATTTTAAGTTGATCAGATTTCGAACAAGTGACTTGCCGACATGTACAATTGTAGCAATATATACATGTGTAGAATACAACATGTACAATTCATTTATTTGCTTTTGATAGGGGATTTTGGATGAGAACGTCTTGTTCTTCAGGTGTTTATCTAGAACATGAAGCTGAACCTGTATCAGAGCAGCCTACGACCACTATAGTTCCCGCAGCCAGTGTTGAATACAGTGTCATTGTTCCGAGGTACATACTATCTGAAGGTTTATTTAATATCATTATCACCTTATCTCTATCCAGTTTCCACATTTCCTGAACGGTCTAGAAACATTTGTTCTCCTCTCTAGAGAGGAGAACAAGTTTCGTGATATTTCGCGCCAAATTTATTCAGTATACAATCCGGGGTGGTTTTCGTCCAGTCATTAGAGAAACAGTTTCCACAACTCAAACACATTAATTATGAAATTTCTCACACCTCGTTAAAATAAATTTTCAAATGTTGAAAAGCTCGGCAAGCCTCGCTTTCAAACATTTGCAAAATTTATTTAACTCGATGTGAGAAATTCCATAATCAACTAGTTCTCGTTATGGAAACTATATAACTTACAGTAATGACTGTGTCATATCTCGTCGACTCGGCTTCATTGTTTTTTAATACTTCAAGCAGTAACCGACATGCGTCACTAACAGTGACATGTCCATTTGGTTTCTGTTAGCAAAGTACACGTGATAATCGGGCTCAGAAAATGAAGATTTTAAACAAAACATAAAACAGAAATTGCCATACAGTTGCAGTTGGCGTTAACATATGTGTTATGGTCTCATGTTCATTTAAAATATTGAAATTATGACTATATGTTTTAATGAAGTAATACATTTTTACATTGATTTATTATTTCTTTTGTAGAGACCACGCATTTGATTGTCCAAGAAAATCTTCTAAAAGACGGCGGTTAAAATTTGGTGAAATATCAAAACCTATGGCCCCTGCTCGTGGTGCTTTACCCGTCAGACAATACCACAGGAAAGACGAATCGAAAATACTGCCAACAAAACGTCTTGGATTAGAAATGTCTGAACTTGAATGATAAATTGTGAAGTTTATGATGTCAACAATTTTATTAAAACTCTTCCTGAGCATGATCAACATAAAAGTGATAAAAATAAACATTAAAAATAAACATTAAAAAAAATATCACAGGATATCCCATTGTGCTTGTCAGTATTTAAATAAAATAATGCATAGTACAAGAAATAAAAATCTTTGGAATACTAGTTAAAAGCAATCTAGTGTTAATTTGATGCAAGGCATATTTTTTTGGTGCCTCCTAAGTGAGTATGTATATGAATATAATTTTCCACATTCACATCTGTATCTTTCAGGGTGTTGGTGCTTGTAAAATGTTGTTGTAAATAGCGCTTAGTTACATATATCACAGGTAAATGGACGATGCGCTTTTTTTCTTTTTATCTCTAAGACATGCTTTCATGTGAGCAGTAACATTTCGAAAGGCTTGATTGCAATTTTGGCACACTGATTTTTCTTTGTTATGAAATGACATGTGTCTGTTCAAAGCATACTTGTCCTTAAATCTTTTTTGGCAAATGGCACAGAGTGATCCTTTTCTCATACGTTTAAATCTCATGTGGTGACTGAGAGCAACTTTACAGGCAAAGAAACTGCCACATGTGGAACACAAATGTTTGAAATTTTTCTCGTGGACTTTTTGTTTGTGGGTCTGCAAGCTGTCTTTACATTTAAAGGCTTTCTCACATACTGTACAGCTAAATGATGTTTGTACGTGTGTCTTCACATGTCTGCAAAGTGTTGATCTATATTTAAGGGGGTAGACCTGGGGTAGGAGGAGATAACTCTGTTTTTCACTTTTTTTTATTACTTACACAAACTAATAGAATCATTAGAATAGGTATTATCAAAAATTTTAAATTGTAAAAAAAAATTACACACTGCAAATAAATATTAATTTTGTCATGAAAACAAATACCTAACACCCAGTTTTTTAAATGAATGCATTTTACTCTTCATTTTTGCAATGCTGTCCAAAGATAATGAAAATTTGTAAAAGTCGGATTTCTTCCAAGGGAGGTAATTTATAGCACAGATTCAGCAATTTTATTGATTTTTACCCACTTTATTCTAAATTAAGAAAAAATGGGACGGTAAAATTTTCTAAAATTTTAATATATCTTACATGTACTAGTTTTCTTTCTATTCTCAGTTTTTGGTGAAAATTAAACGATAGAATATTTTTCAAGAAGTGTTAAACGGTGATCAAAAGAGAGTAAAAATTTCAGCCTATACTATTCAGAACACCCATGTATTTCAGTTCAAACTAGTTAAATTTACTATCATTATTCATGCTTACTTTCACACATGTCTAAAATACAGAATTTTGCATTTGAAATAATTTTAAATCAAATAAGAATTTAATTAGAGCCAATTTTATACACCACAATCAAGGCCTGAACGGACCAAATAATATAAGGAAACAGGCTATCTTTGATGACCACTAGACATAAAACGTGACGGTAAAAATTGTTGAAAATTGCTGAAAGTCGACATGAACATGTGTAGTTTTAATACAGAAAATATTAAGAAAATTAAACGAGTGGAAAATTTTAGGCTTCCCCAGGTCTACCCCCTTAAACGTTTTTGAACATACTTCACATATGAACTGATTTGATTTTTCTGCTGATGTACAGGGCACTACCTCTTCATGATGGACATTGGAATCGGATGAAATCTCCATAGTTTTAAATGTCTAAAATAGAAAAAGTTGTCTAAGCTAATTATATGTAACTACTTTAATAGACAACTAGAAAAACTGTGAGCAGATATCCCCAATTTATATCGCCTGTCCCACAATTTGATTCTAGAAGTAAAGCAAATCACCCAACCCAAAAAAATCAAGTCAAATCAAATTTTTATAGAGCTGGTGCACAATGACAATATGCACTGAACATTTTGTGAAAGTTTCATTTCATTTAACCAAGTGGTCTAGTAGGAGTTGTCGCCACAAAGTGTGTTCCCCCTATGCTGGGCAGTAAAAAAATCAAGTCAGATAAAAACTTTAATTAGCTGATACACAATGGCAATATGTTTTGAAAATTCTGTGAAAGTTTTATTGAAATTCACCATGCAAGAGGCTTAGGAGGAGTTGTCTTATAAAGTATGTACCCCTATAGCGGATGGAATAACAAAGGGACGGACGGACGGACGAACAATCAAATCTATAAATAACTGGTGCACAATAACAATATGCACTTAAAATTCCATGAAAGTTTCATGTAATCTCAGCAAGTGGTTTTGGAGGAGTTGTCGCAAATGTGTACACCTACGGCGGACAGAATTACGGACGAACGGACACCATGATAACTATATACCGACCCGCTACAGCAGGGGTATAATAACGTCAGGACAAAGGTCTATCAAGTTGTCCATGTGTATTTTTGTAATATACACAATAAGATATGTGAAAGACTCTTACAATAATCCTTTAATAACTATTTTTATTTAAACCTAGTAGAAAGAAAAGTGGAGAAACTCAACTTGGATATTTCATTTTGACTGCAGATTTGTATGTTCTATTTGCTCATTTAGAATGTAATCCATTCATTTATTCCATTCACACGATCACAAGCTCTCATATGTAGACATCTAATTATTATTGTTACCAGAACTCTTTGACTGTTTTAGGGTTATAATTATTAACTTACATATCAACAGCTGATAGCTAAAACGACTTTTCCTCCGACCATGCGGCTCCAAGATAGTTCGGCCCACTATTTTGTCGACGTGAATGTAGATCCGATTCAAATGGGTTGATTTGTTAAATGAATGTAGAAATATTTCCTTTTTTAAACACAAGCTCAACAAGCATGCTAAACATTCGTTTGTTGACCAACTATTTTAATCGTGTATTAAATTTGTCAACTTCAAAGAATCCCAGCTGTCAGTAATTAAATATACATAATGATAAAAAAGTACTTTGGCGTTGCAGAAAATCCCTGTCGTGGACCTCAAATTTTAACATAGAAAAGAATGGTACATATTTTCCTTAATTTCCCTTACACGTGGAAACGAAATGCAACACAGTCGAATATTTTTTTTGTAAATTACAGGTAGTATTCTCACAATTATCATGCCTTTTTTAAATGTTTTTATGGGACGTACACGTGTATAAATAAAAAAAAAATATTGATATTGTAGATTTCCAAAAAGTTGCAATCACCCCAATAGATTTCGCGGGAAGATTGATTTCTAGATCCCCACACAGTAAAGTAATGAA
>MJUU01016338.1:72115-102531 GCA_002080025.1 Modiolus philippinarum | reverse complement strand
TATTTTTTTTTATTATTATTATTTTTTTTTCATTTTAAGTAGGAGTTGCAGGACTTTTTCAATTGACTTTTGTTCTGCTAATCTACCAAAATATCATTAGGTGAGCACTCTTCTGAGACTGCTTGAAGAAAAGGTTTTATATTTCACAAGACTATTGGCCATGATGTGCTTTTGTTTATACAGAAGAGGCTTATTGACTAAGCCATTTTGTAGAAGTTAAAGGACGATTTTTTTTCCAAAACTACCAAAATATAATTTGATTGTTGTAAATCCTCAGAAACAATGAAAGAGATTCCTTTCATAAATAAATGTGCTTTGTTCAATATCAATGTAATATACATACCCGTTGTGGGCCCTTGATTTTGCAAATAAAATTCTGTATACTGTATTCTGTATTTGCTATTTTGGCGGTGAAGTGTAGTTTTACATACTGTCACATTTCAGGTGTTTTTTTTTGGGTTTTTTTTGTTTGTTTTTGTTTGTTTTTTTTTTTTTTTTTTTTTTTTTTTTTTTTTTTTTTTTGTTTTTTTTTTTGTTTTTTTGTTTTTGTTTTTTTTTATATCAAAGTCAAAGTCTTCCTTGACAAATAATTTTGTCAAAGTGTTAAAACCGTTCACAGAATGTTGATATTATTTTAAGTTGTTCTAATGATTCTACCATCTTTGAATATTTCAGAATCGTAATGATGTTTTTCATGCTGGAATGAATCATGAATTAATGATATTTTCATGTAATTACAGGTTTCTACAATACGATGCGGTTTTATTTCTTTGGGCGATTTCATGTAGTTCTATCAATTTTTATTGGACGGTTTCAACGTTGCATTGAAACATCATGTCATCGGAATAAAATGATCGACGCCACAAGCAAACAAATTTCAATGGTTTTTTAACCGAATTTTGAAATTGCACAACTGAATTAGACTTCAATTTATAATTCTCACTAATAATGAATCTTATTAATATCTTATGTTTTTAATGTTGTTAGTCGGGCAGAATTTCTCAGTTGGCAAGTATTTTTTTTCGTTTTTTTTTCTCGATATGCCTTACGCTACAAGTTGCCTTTGATAACGACATACCAAACTACGAAATAACACCTTCAAATAAAACATTCTTACATAAGGTAGGAGAGATACATATTCATTTATTTATTTTTTTTTCACTCAATGTTATTTTGTGTCCCTGTTTGTTTTGAAGGACTTCATATGAATATATCTGAAGGATCACCCTTAACTCATGTTTCATCCCTTGTTGACAATGATGGTTACTTCTTAGGAAAATATGGTATCAGGCAAAAGATCGGAAAAATTGATCTTAAACAGGTATATTTAATTTAATTGTCATTTTACAAAAACAAAAACAACAAAAAACAACAAAAATGTCCAAGTTTCATACTTTCATAATTTACAGTAACTTCGGTATTAAGTCATTTGAATAAAGAAGACTCAGTTTAACGTGGACATGATATTAAAGGTGAAACAGGTAAAACGTAAATGAGGAATGACAGGGTGAGAGTATCCAGCATTTATTACAGTCACGTGATTGTGAAAAATGATATGTGTATAGTTAAAAGTGTGACTGACGAGTTAAGTGTTGAAGCGGGGCTGAAGATCAGTACATAGTATCTCTTGTTTTAGCATGCCTAGTTTTGTTGCAATCGACTCAATGAATGACCTGTGGTTGCTTATATGGTGTGATTGTGTTAATCACTCTTTTTGTCGGGCGACGGACGAAAACAGTTGTAAGAACACTTTGCCAGTTAATTTTATGTTTGATAACAACCCGGATCCCATGAACAAAAGAGAAGATACATTGATGTAGCGTTGATCGATATTTAACAGTCAATTCTACTCAAACAGGTGGTAGGAGCCGTCTTCTACTCACTATTAGGTATGAGAAAGCCTCAAGATGACTTTAGGGATGGTCAATCCTCAAAGTTCATTATATCAAGGTTTTAAATTTAGTATCTTTATTTATTGGTATTGAACAAAGCATTTGCATTATATTTCAGCGACACAGCCGCCTTAAACAGATGCAAAACAACAAATGTCACAAGATACAGAATAAACAATGTTACGTCACAGATAACGTTAATCTTGATCTTGATACTTTACACAAATTGTGAACAGAAAAAATACTGATGAATAGAAAAAGATAGAAACGCCAATATACAGTTACTGTTTTATATTAAGACCTTCCTGTTTTGTATTACATATTTTTTTAAAAAGGATTCTCCTGTTTGTCTATATGCTTGATTTTCTTTTCTACTGATTTCTATTCCTACATATTTGAAATTGTAATTTTTTTTACTGGAGAAGTAAAAACAAAATCTGGAACAATTATTAACTGTGATAGCAACATTAATTGTAGAACATCAAATGTCGTGTACAGAATTTATTGCTCTAAATGTAAATACATTGTGTATGTGGGAGAAACCGAGACCATGGTCAAGACAAGAATGCAGAATCACTTAACCGATGTACGGAAAAAAGCATTTAAAGACAAACCAGTTGCTATTCACTTTGATTCTCCTGGCCATTCAGTTGAAAATTTCAAATATGTAGGAATAGAAATCAGTAGAAAAGAAAATCAAGCATATAGACAAACAAGAGAATCCCTTTTTATAAAAATATGTAATACAAAACAGGAAGGTCTTAATATAAAACAGTAACTGTATATTGGCGTTTCTATCTTTTTCTATTCATCAGCATTTTTTCTGTTCACAATTTGTGTAAAGTAACAAGATCAAGATTAACGTTATCTGTGACGTAACATTGTTTATTCTGTATCTTGTGACATTTTTGTTTTGCATCTGATGAAGGCGGCTGTGTCGCTGAAATATTATGCAAATGCTTTGTTCAATATTATTATTCTCCATGAAGAAACATTTTTGTTTCATTGAGATTTGTTATTTATTAGAATATTGATCATACATCATTTCAAGCAAAAAAACATTTTTATGTCAGTGTGCTCGTTTTTCAGATTTACGTGCCTAAAATTTTGGCTGGAAACCAAACTCCTCTTGATTTTTCATTCACTTTGCATTAAGGCAATCGCCCTTTGGAATACAATGAAAATATACCAAGAATTTCATGAACATTGTCAAAAGTTTGTACAAGATGTATACAAATATATTTTGAAAAGAAAAGTAGGGTTCAATGTGCAAAATTTTCTAATGCATTATGATGGATAGAATATGAGAATTCCAAAAGTCAGAGACAGTTTCAAAAACCATCCTGGATTTATGATCGATTCTAAAATCATACATTTGTTTAATGAACATCATGTTTCAATGTTTAATTAATATCCACTCTAGGAACGAAACAGTGTTCAAGAATTAACAGTTTACACCCTTTTCTAATGGGTCTTTTTTTTACTAAGATCTGCAAAGACCGTCGTGAACTTATGATCGGTACTAAAACAATACAATCATGATACCATAGTTAGTAAATATCGACTTGATATATGAAACTCTTATCAGGAATTAACATTTTACAACATTTTCTCATAAGTTCAAATGCTTAACTTAGATCCTCAATAATGGCCATCTATATTTTATGATCTGAACTAAAATCATTCATTTGTTTACTGACCATCATGTCACCATGCTCATTTAAAACCGACTTGATGTTTGAATTGGTTGTAAAGAACAATTTGCAACATTCTCCCATAAGGTCCGATTTTAAACTTTATTCCCCGGTGGCGGCCATCTTCGATGAGATGCGAACCTGTCAGACGTATATAGAAATTGTAGTTCTTGACTTGATGATTCCTTTTGCAATTCAAACATGACCTCTTTTTCAAAGCGTTTTTGAAAATTAAAGACAAAATGTAGGAACATCTGACCAATGGCAGACAAATAGCTTTTATATATATTAAATTTCCAGGTGGGTATATCTTGCTCTGCTGTACATTTTTGTGTTAAAAGTTGACCACTATCTGTTATAGTTATTCTAGTAAGAACAATACTAAGATTTATAAAATTTTACAGAAAATTCACTTAGAATATCTCTTAGAAGATGGGTTTAAGATTTTCTTCAAAATTGCAAGGCGGGCAGATCTTGTCATGCTAATTTTTTTACCCTGTCATGTCATGGTTTTTGAGTTATTTGAAAAACCTGCAATTTACCCCATTGTTAACTTAACTAACAGCCTCCATGTTGTTTGGTCTTCGGACATATCGTACACAATTTTGAAACTGAATACCCTGGTGATGATTCAGGCCAAGTTTAATTACAATTGGACTAGTGATTTGAGAGGAAAAGATTTTTTAAATTGTTGACGCACGACAGAAGGCCAGTTGAGCTTGAAAAAAAGGTCAAAATTTTAACTTTGCCAAGATTTGTCAAAATGTGCAGTGCGTTTGAAATACAATACAATTGATGAAAAAAAATATAAAACTGTTGTATTTAAGTGTTCTGAAAAATATGTGTGTCATTTTACATGGTGAAATAATGATGACCAGACCTTAAAATAATGTTTGTTGTTGCCATTGTGACGGATAATCTCTGTCCATTTACTAGCCCAGTAATCATTACTTCGGTGCTGACCGAAAACCGATTTTTTTTTAGAAACTTGCAATATTTAAATTTTTGTAAATTTTTTGAAAACTAAACAGTCCCTACTCATGCAAAGCTCTGTCTTAAGCCGATTTGGCTATTAAGATTCTATTTGTTATTTTCTCTTTTTCAGTTCTTAAACATATCTGATTTTATGCTCTTTCAAGTGTTTAGATTTTATTTGCATTAAAAAATGTCGAAATGGCCATATGAACCAATATGCAGAAACCATAGTTCGGTATTAATTAATGAAGGAAAGATAACAGGAAACACCTACAATGGCCGAACATTACAATCCATGCCACAATTCACCAGGGAACTGCATACGAAAAACAATAAAATGACAAAAGACAAACATAGACAACTCGGGATAGCCGGACTTGGTACCAGCACTAGCAACAGCCAGCGGTAGGGTTAAACCGGTTTATGGGTACCCAAACCTCCCCTTTCCCTATCCCGTTTCCCTATAGTATAATAAACATACAAATAAAACCAAATACAGGTAGACCACTAACTCCAAGACCACAATATTGAAAAGGAAAGAATAAGACAAAACGTAATTTAGAAAGATGGGTCAGGGAGTGCACGCCGCTAAACTGCCGGCTAGCTCAAAGAGCCACGTCTGCTGTTAAACACTGTCGCATTACGTAATATTAATCAAATTCAAAACTTCCCGGAGGCAGTGGTAAAGAATCATCATGGATTTCATAAAACATCGGCAGTATCAGTGAGAGGCAAGTATAATCAGTTCATTGGATCCCAACGCCAGTTTAACTGAATCATACAGAATATCCGGTCAGTATCCCCTATTACCTAAAGAATGAAAGTTATGTCCAGTTTTTCTGGATTTTTTTTCAGTTTTTGACATTTTTTAAACAACATTTCCGTAAAACGAGGATGAAAAATGCCCTTAGTAACGAGCTGTTTGCGACTCGCATTATATTTAGATATCAAATGCTCATATTTTCTATAAAACTTCTTAAATGTGTTTATCAATCTGTTAAATATGTAACCTTGATGTAAAAGTTTGGATGTGATAGTAATGTTACGTTAATTAAAGTCGTCAAGAGTAGAACAGAGGCGAGCGAATCGTTACAGTTGAGATATATACACCACATAATGGAGCTTAAGTTATCTAGTTATCTATAAATCAATTGTTTTATATATTTATGATAAAATGGATAATGGAACGCATTATGGTGAAGTTTTTCTTGCCAACTGACCACTATTGTAAATAAATGCCTTAATACCATATGAAACTTTAACGCTGAGGTTTGTTGGATTGATGTGCGGACAATTCTGTCGCATGAGTTAACTTCAAGTAACCAAGAGGGTTCATGGAATTTTATGATGGTCGTCTTTTGAACATTTATGAGTCTTAATATTCGTATAAATGTGCATAATCGATTTTGAATTTGCATTCATTTACAAGTTAGCTCTTTCCTTTCCTGCATAATAATTAAAGATATTTTTTTAAATACATGTAATCTCATCTGACCTAAATGTACTCAAAAATAGTTCATACTTATTTTATATCTAACGAAAAGGTTGAACAAGAGATGCAAGCACAAGTAGACAGATTTGAAAACATGATGGGCATGAAGCCTTCACACATTGATGGACACCAGCACATACACGTTTTACCAGGTTAAGTATAGCTTATGAAGTTTTATGTGTATAACTTTCGTTAATACGTAGACGGGTCAATGATACATATTTATCCATTTTCGCCATTATATAACTAAGTGACTGTTTTTTTTTTACTTGTGTACGTTTTTATATGGGATATTTTTAAGTTAATGTTAGTATTATTAAAAGTTCTTTAAGTAATCCTAACGTAAACGGCTATGTAAATTCTGGCAAGGACACTTCTCATTTGGCTTCACGTGCTGGCCGGGCTCGTAGCCTCTTTGGTGTATAAATAAGGTCACACACCGGGTCACGGGAATAGTCATACGTTAGGATTTGAAACGAGCAGAAACGTCATCTTTGTCTTTTGAATTTCATGACTGAAGTGTATTTAGGATACAAATAAACATTGAGTTTAATTTTTAAATTTGGATACAGAGAGGGGTGACACACAAGCCAGAATATCACTCTAGTTACATCTAGAGCTCGTCAGCGCGATATTTGAAACAATCGGATTGTACAACTGTAATTATTTACAGAAATATGATCAAAGGAACTGAATTTTACACGAAAAGAATGATGACCAAGTGCATGGACAACAACGTATTTTCATTTCTTTGACTAACATCATGATAGTTGTACAGTTTAATACAGTTTTGGTGTATCTCGTTACACTGTGAATAGAAGGGAAATAACTTTACAGTCCGCCAAAAGTTAAGCATCACTAACTTTAAAATTGTCACCAACCAAACATGTGGAAAACTATACTGTATAAATTTTGCATGATGATTAGGCTGAACATAAAGAATGCTTCTTTCTAGCATGTCAATTGACAATCAAAAATTCGAATTTTGCATCCAAATATTAAATTATTCCTTCAATAAGGGAATACCAGTTTAAACAATAACTATAAAATGGAACATTACAAATTCAAATTTTCTACCAAATCATTTTATGATGGTAAATGTGGTACAAAAATCCATAATTGCCAATTTTAGGCTTCAATGCATTCTTCAAAC
Organism: Modiolus philippinarum; assembly: GCA_002080025.1. Classification (NCBI taxonomy): domain Eukaryota; kingdom Metazoa; phylum Mollusca; class Bivalvia; order Mytilida; family Modiolidae; genus Modiolus; species Modiolus philippinarum. The sequence goes on along the minus strand of MJUU01016338.1, from coordinate 95,325 downwards.
GAAGTTGGAACGCGTCCAAATTTAATCAAAATTATCCTAAAAAACGGAAAAATCATTCCAATCGTTTTCACTTTCCCGGGAGTTTTGATTGTTATTGTAGACGACGCCACTTTTTACTGTTATTTCAGTCTTTGGAAAATATTTTTTAGATATAAAAGAGATGTTATACTGGTTGATGCTGGTTTTGTAATTATAGAATTAAGTGATAGCTATAATATTTGCTTAAATAAGCGAACCATATTAAGGAGGTAGACCTAGGTTAAGGGACATAACTCTTAAAAATCACAGGTGAGTTTGTTGAAATCATTTTCATAAACAGATTCTAAGCCTCTGAGTAACATAGATGATTTTTTATTCTTTTTCACGTCATGCTTAAAAAGCATTGATGAAACTAACTATTTCAAACGTCTTACTGATTTAAAGAGTTATCTCCCTTAACCTAGGTCTACTACCTTAAATTTCATCAACTTGGTGATCTTTAGTCTTTATCCCTGGAACCACATATGCGGCGGTGTTATAAAATACAAAAAAATACCGAAGCTGCAGAAAAAAAAACAGTAAATTTTGTTATGCTGTACGCGTGTTTCAAGGAGTAACCTCTCATCATCAGCAGGATTAAAATCAAATAATATGGAAAGCCATAATCAAAAAGTAGTCAACAAAGAAGTACAATTAACTAAATAATATCAAAAAGGAGGCAAAATCCAGGACTAAGGACATCTACCGAGTGCCACACAGGGAATGAAGCTTTAGTATTTTTAGGTATTTTGAATTTTGATAAAAACAGTAAATTTCCATAAAACGCAAGGTAAATTTTTCATGTCAGACAAGTCTGACTATTGGGTCTGTGAATGCCTTCGGGGACATCTGGTCCACCGGCAGTGGCATCGACCCAATGGTTTCAAAATACAAAAATACCGAAGTTGAAGAAAAAAAAAATAATTTCGTTATGCTGTACACGTGTTTCAAGCAGTAATCTCATCAGCAGCATTAAAATCAAATAATATGGAAAGCCGTAATCCAAAATTAGTCAAAAAAGAAGTACACATTACCAAATAATATCGAAAAAGGAGGCCAAATCTAGTACTAAGGACATCTACCGAGTGCCATAAAGGGAATGAAGCCTTAGTATTTTATTGGTTTTGAATTTTGATTAAAATATTAATGTCTATAAAACGCAAGGTAAATTTTTCATGTCAGACAAGTCTGACTATTTGGGTTGTGAATACCCTCGGGGACCTCTTGTCCACCAGCAGTGGCATCGACCCAATGGTTTCAAAATACAAGAATATCGAAGTTGAAGAAATATTTACCAGTTGATTTGTACTTGAACGTAAGGTGTCTTAGTGATATTTTTTTTTTACTTGTTCATTTAGGTTTCAATCATTAAGAAATTAAAAAAAATAGTTATTAAAAACGTAAAGAAACTTCCAAAGTATTTAAAATATTTATTACTCATCACTTTTACAACATTTTCTTTACGAAAAGGTGAACATGTTCTTCAAGTCTGTTGCTGGATTTACAGAACACAGAAATTTGCAAGGGATATAATTTGATAAAGAAATTTAATATCGATATAAACTAGAGAAAAACATTTTGAAATCTATCTTTCTTATTACACTGGCGACCCCTAGTTTTTATTTTCTTATATGTAAACTACATAATAATTTCAAAACACATGCAAAGTATGAACAAAATCTATAAAAAGATTTTAAAGCTATCCTCTCATTTAATCATTTTCCTTATCATTTCTATTTAAAAACCTTAAATTTGCAATTTCAGTTTTTTTTTCGCTAAAAATGCACGGTGACCCCCAAGTTTTATGTTATATTTTGAACAATAATACGATTATGTAACTATACAGAAAATTTCACAAAATTCTATTATAAGAAAATAATATTCTGCAGACACCTTAAGGGAGTACGAGTGTCAGAAATTTTGTAATTAGAATTAAAATTCTGACCTTTTGTTTTGAAGAGCGCTGCTAATGGAACAACTGGAGCAAAAAATTTTGAAAATCCATGAAGGAATTTTTGAGATATAAGACGTCAAAATTTTGGCGGGAAACAGTTCTCTCTTGAGTTTTCCTTTAATTTGCATAAGATGTTTGTATGCATTTAAGTATATGAAAATATAATTGGAAGTTGATTAAATTTTACACATTGTTTATTTTATACCTTTTAAAGTGACCTAATACCAAGAAAATATGATCCATGTGCAAAAAATTTTAACACTGTTTGAATGGATAAAACCCGAGGATATCGAATGCTTCTAAAAATCTGAGGCTCGTACTCCCTTAAGGATGTAGTAAGGTGAAATAAAGAAAATTTACGATTTGAAATTGATACTTTAAATGGGAAGAGCATTGGTAAAGAAACAAATTCAGCTAAAAAAATTGATAGGTTATGGACCTTGTTTTCAAGATATTTCACATTTAAAAAAATGGCGGGAAAGTCTCTCTTGTACTTTTACTTTTGTACAACATGGAGACATTATTGGTCACTTTCACAAGGAAGGAAAATCTACAATCATATGAAAATTGGCTAACTTGCCTTATATGAGCTACTGAAGCCTTTGATGACAAGAAAATTGGGTGTTATGGGGCAAATTATGTAACATGGGAATAATGGATAAAAACCGAGAAATCCGAATGGCTTATACACATTTCAAAAACCTCACCTGACTACATCCTTAAGTCCCACTGGCAACAGAGATTTACATATTTATTCAGACAAAACTAAACAACACAAGCACACGGTTACAACAACATCGAACAATCAAAAATTGGTAATAATTGCCACGAACTGATACTTATTATAGAATTACTATGTTAAAATGTAGGCAATTCGGTTGGCATGACTGAAATAAGTAACAAAATAAACATTGAAAGGATATAGAGTAAATGACTAAATACCGAAGTTACTGTGAATTTAAATTCTGCATATGCGCATTTCGACAACTTATGTCTCTTCAGTGCAGATAAAATCAAACGTTTGGAAGACCATAAACTCAAAGATGTGTAAAAACTGAGAGAGAACAAATAACCAATATGATCTAAATGTAAAGCCAAAATTAGCTAAGGACAGAGCTTTGCAAGAGGGAGATACTCCTTAGTTTTCAACAAATTTTACAAAAATTTAGATATTGAAAGGTTCCAAATAGTATCAGTTTTCGGGTCAGCACCGAAGTACTGACTACTGGGCTGGTGAATACCCTCGGGGACGGACTTACAGTCCACCAGCAGTGGCATCGACCCAGTGGTAACAAATGACTAAATACCGAAGTTACTGCAAATGACTTTGAGACAAAGTCTCTACAAATACATGGAAAAACCAAGCAATGGAACAACCCTTTAAATGTTGTTCTTCAACTTATAATCACCATGGGTCTTCAACAATAACATTTGCTCATACCTCATAGTAAGGGTAAACAGTATTCATAAATGAAATCACATCTTAGTTAGACAAAAATATAATGCCTTAATAATTATGTATTCAGCTTATAATAACATATCTGTATTGCGAAAACGAAATCATAAATAGAAACAAACAATTTTTCCTCTATGTTCCTATCATATTTTTCCGATAAAGTCAGCGTACGCAAAAAAATGAAATACAAATAAAAACGCTTAATTGTTCTGATAGAAAAGATTACGCATTAGGATAGCTTTGAATTAATTTATTAGTATTGATGGAAAAGCTAAGGACAAAATAAAACAAAAAGATGTATATAATTAGTATTGATGAAAAAGCTAAGGACAAAATAAAACAAAAAGATGTATATTGGACACATAACCTTAGTAAGATAGTATTTAACTATCTGTTATCAGTAAAACGAGATTCGAAGAAGACTTCCGTTCGTGATGAAATTGAATTGGATCAAAAGTTATGTAATAGCAGGCAACACTTACGACTTCAAATATGATATATCTCCAATCTTTACTGTGCTTGTTTAATAAATAATTATTCAGTTCCAACATTTTTCACTTTTGCTTGACCTTAGTGACATCATTTCTTTTGCGCTCTGTCATATGATTCCCTTTTCGAGTCAAGATATCCAGTGACATTTAAGTTAGTTGGGGTAATTATTGAAGGCCCAAGGCTTGATTTCTCATCCCCAATGATAATGAAATGTGCCCATAAGATTTTGATGGCAAGTCATGCAAACATGAGCTATACATTGTAAATATAAAATGCAAATGCAATACAGCTACTTAAACTACACCCGTTATTCTTATGTTTAGTTTATTTATATAATTTACAAAATTCTCTCCAGAAAAAAGTGTTATAATTTGAAATTGACAAGTGCTGTTTTCAATTTTCTTTGTCAGAACGCTCGTGTAAGAACCCTTTTCATTACTCACAATAAGGAACAAACCTAATTAAAATGGCGAAGAAGTGTAGAAACAACCAAAACATTATGGTTGAATACATTTTGGTATGATTACCCTATCTCCCAACGGTCTCGTAACAACAATGATATCTATTTATGTAATCCCAATGAAAAAAGAAATGGTTCTAAATTTATAAGTTGTGTACATTGAAATTTTTTTCAGGAATATGTGAGGTTTTCTCTAAAGTGCTGCACAGGAATAATATATACATGAGTCGACTACCTACTGAAGAAGTCCGTGAAAATTTTAATTCAAAAGGAGATTTTATACAAGCTGTGATAGAGAACTCACACGATGCAAAACTCGTTTTTGAAAAATATAATATCAGGTAACATTTTTCAATAATACATGGAACCGAAATTTTATTTATCTGTTTTAAACACTTTCTTTATTTTATATATTTATTCAGTGAATTAGAGTTTTGTTTTATTGGGATTGATACTGAAGAAAGCGAATCTGATATTGTTATGCATACATCAGATCGGATACCTTTTTTAGCTCACCTGGCTAATGCCAGGGTGAGCTTTTGCCATTACTTTGCGTCCGTCGTCCGTCCGTCCGGCGTAAACTTTTCATTCAAAGACCTTCTCCTCTGAAACTACTGGGCCAAATAAAACCAAACTTGGCCACAATGGTCCTTTGGTGGTCCCTTACAAAAAAGGTGTTTTTTCAGGTCTGTGCGATATCCAAGGGTGGCCGCCAGCGGGAAACATAGTTTTAACATTGGACCCTATGGGAAAACAATTTCAAAGATCTTCTTCTCTTAAACTACTGAGCCAATTGGCACCAAACTTGGCCACAATAGTCCTTTGGTGGTTACTTTCAAAAAAGGTGTTTTTCAGGTCTGCGCGATATCCAAGATGGCCGCCAGTGGGAAACATAGTTTTAACATTGGACCCTATGGGAAAACAATTTCAAAGATCTTCTTCTCTGAAACTACTGAGCTAATTGGCACCAAACTTGGCCACAATAGTCCTTTGGTGGTCCCTTCCAAATTGGTGTTTTTCAGGTCTGCTCGATATTCAAGATGGCGGCCAGCGGGAAACATAGTTATAACATTGGACCCTATGGGGAAAACACATTCAAAGATCTTCTTCTCTGAAAATACTGAGCCAATTGGCACCAAACTTGGCCACAAACTTGGAACATAGTTTTTAACGCTGGATCCTATGGGAAAACACATTCAAAGATCTTCTTCTCTGAAACTACTGAGCCAATAGAACCAAACTTGATCAAAAGTCTTTATGTGGACACCTGAAAAGAAAAATGTTTTTTTTTTCAGGTTCCCACTTTATCCAAGATGGCTGCCAGCAGGGAACATAGTTTAACATTGGACCCCATGGGATACACTTCTCCCCTTAAACTAATAGGGCATATTGGAACTATAGTTTAATTATATACATGTATATTGGCTCTTCAATTTAAAATGTTTATGTTAATCAAGGTCCAGGTGAGCGATACAGGCTCTTGAGAGCCTCTTGTTTTAAATTAGAAGCAATATGCTAGTTTGAACGCTGAAATATTTAACAGGGATGTCAGAAAATTATCAATTTGAAAATTATTTTGATAACAGTGGATTATTCCCTTTTACTCAATATTTTTTAATATAACCTTTTAAAAGAATTTACTCAAAGTAGAAAAACAATTTCAAATTTTGCAAAAAGATAAAAATAATAATAATACCTTTTTTCTGAAGTTCTCAATATCTTTTTTTAGATTTAATTAATTTATAATAAGTACGGTACCAGAACTGTACATACTGTGTTATCTGTGAAGGACATATCATTATGGAAATTTTCTTCAAAATTGACAAGCATTGCAAGTAGTTATCTAACTTAAGATTGATCAATTGAGAAAAGTACGATTAAAAAAAAACGGATCATCAATGGAAAAATATATGAAAAATATATCTAAATAGCAATTTATATCAGTACATACTATCATATAGGCTGCTTCTCAAAATGTTGTCATTGAAGAACTAATGGACAATGCTATTCTTGTATACATCACTTAAGCACACTATTTTTTTATTTTATTTATTTATGACACAGTTTTTATATAGCGCCTATATGAATCGAAGAAAAAAAATCAGAAAATAGAATGTGTCTCAGATAAAAATCTCCTATAAAAATTATCCAAAAGTGTATCTTTAAAATTAAGTACAAAAAAATTAAAAATAAAAAAAAAAAAACTACACCTATTTTATAATTGAAAAATGTATATTCCTTTATTTAAGAGTCAATAATCAACTGAATTCATTTATGCAAGTTCAAACGTTGCGATACAGGAAAAACATTCCCTGAAGGGTGAAAAGGCCTTATGGTGACTTCACGATGAAGAACAAAAATAGAAGTGTTCTTCCATTGCTTTGATTTACCATGTATTTGTATAGTCTTTGTCTCATGTTTAGTATATTAATTAATAGTGCTATAGTCCATGTTTATACTTCATTGAAGAACAGGCTACGAAGATCGAGAAATAAATATATACGTGTATTTCAACAAAGTACAAGAGTTATTTCAAAAAGTAATCATGAAAAATAAGCAAACAGTGATCTGGGTAAAATAATTTTTACAACTAGCAATAAAACGTCATGAAACCTAGCAATAATACCATGTGCACTGTCAAAAAAATGTCAACTGATCAGTTCTATTGAAATTACCAAGCAGGTTAATTACATATATAACGAAGCAATATTGTAACATTGTAATATAGATTGATCATCAAATGGAAACTTCGACACCTTTATTATATTTCACTCAAAATACATGATATTTTACGAAAGGATATGGAGTAAATGAACATGAGACCATAACACATATGTTAACTCCAACTGCAATAATTTTAATGAGCTGTATGGCCATTTCGGAAATTCATTCCTCATCAGCAGCACTAGAACCCAAACAAAGGCAATCCAAAATTTCAAAAAGTGTTTAAAATGCATAAAACCAAACGAAATCCGAATAATCAGTAATATTAAATATAGTTAAGGACAAAACTACGATGGAGGGAGTTAATCCTTAGGTTTCAGAATTTACATAAATTTAGATAATAGTAAGTGGACAAAGTGTACACACGAGATATAATCTCATGTACAAGTACACCATATTTAAGAAAAATAAAGAGCATACATCTATACCACGGGGAATTGTTTTACCAATTCCACACTGCAATAAAAGACAAACTCCTGTATTAAATATTTTACGAAAGGATATGGAGCAAATGAACATGAGACCATAACACATATGTTAACTCCTACTGCAATAATTTTAATGAGCTGTATGGCCATTTCGGAAATTCATTCCTCATCAGCAGCACTAGAACCCAAACAAAGGCGATCCATAATTTCAAAAAGTGTTTAAAATGCATAAAACCAAACGAAATCCGAATAATCAGTAATATTAAATATAGTTAAGGACAAAAATACGATGGAGGGAGTTAATCCTTAGGTTTTAGAATTTACATAAATTTAGATAATAGTAATTGGACAAAGTGTACACACGAGATAAAATCTCATGTACAAGTACACCATATCTTAGAAAAATAAAGAGCATACATCTATACCACGGGGAATTGTTTTACCAACTCCACACTGCAATAAAAGACAAACTCCTGTATTAAATATTTTACGAAAGGATATGGAGTAAATGAACATGAGACCATAACACATATGTTAACTCCAACTGCAATAATTTTAATAAGCTGTATGGTCATTTTGGAAATTCATTCCTCATCAGCAGCAATAGAACCCAAACAAAGGCATTCCATAATTTCAAAAAGTGTCTAAAATGCATAAAACCAAACGAAATCCGAATAATCAGTATTATTATACCTTACATAATCAGTAATTGATTCTATTGGTTCAAATAAAGTCACATGATATAAAATAATCTGGATATTTTTCTTAAATTGGCACAAAAAGGTTGAATAACCTTTACAAAATACTCATGCCCATGGAATATCCTAAATTATTCACCAGTGAATAACCCTTGAAAATTTAAATGTATGGTGGTTAACCATGTTTTGTGAAATTTTATAGTATTTTCATTAAAAAAAAACTAAAAATATCGATTTGTATTGATATAATTAAATATAAGGACGTTATCGGTCGGATTTTGTTAGCCTCTGGTTGCAGTTTACTCTGAATTGTCTCCCATTTTAATTACGTCATGATTGTTTGTTTACAAATGGCAGCTGCCAGTGTCAGGTTTGGCAGTTCAACCGATGAATATTTGGACCAGCTCCTAGCTAATAAGGACACCGACAATACTAAAAAGGCAACATAATTAGCATTGGCATGCTTTGCGCAATCATGACAGGGAGTTCAGCTTCGAAACACGAGGGGTAAAGGTTTGGTCCGCCTACAGTAGACATTTCCAGAAGGAAATAGATATATTGCTATCATTGAAAGCGATAGGTTCATGATTATGTGGGAAAGGACAGAAGAAATGTGTTATTTAGGTTCATTGTTTTGTGAAGATGTTCAATCTTTCATTACTATGGGCTTATAGAATGCATTATGTCAACTCTTAAGTGCGTTCAATTAAGTGGCGGTTCTTCCAAGTCTACATAACAGTTAATCAATGACCATGAGGAATTAATGGTTTATAAGCAACAACGAATCAAACTTACGGATATAAAAATTGATTTCATAAACAAATAAGGTAAGATTATTTTAAGCAAGGGAACAAAATAATTAAGGAAAGGGCGATTTAACGTCTGATCATGGGTTATCGTGGGACATTAGTTTTCGTGGATTACATTGTTTTTCAATGGAAATCATGACGTCATAATCGACACTTAAGGCCACAAAAACTGATGGCGATGCTCCAGGTATATATGATGTGTCAAACTAGGGTAAATCCAAGATTAGTTCAAGTTTCTCCCAGAGATGTTGGTTTTTGGCAAGACTTTGTGTTATATCAGAACACTGACAATGATATTTATGTTTCATGGTTTTATATTCAATCGATAAAATCCATGAAAACTAAGAAATACGAAGAAAATAACTAAATGCAAGCAAGACAAGATCACATGCAAAGCAGAATGTGATATCAACAGGGGAAAAAATCAAGTGATATCATTATTTTACATACATGTAAGTTTTTTTTTTTCAAATATTTTATCCATTGTTTGTTCGGTATAATAAAACATTTACGGCCTCTGAAAAGGTGAATATCTAAAATTGTCAACCTACTAGGGTTATTTCCCTCGGGCTAAAGCCCTCGTGGAAATAACCCTAGTACGACAATTTTAGATATTCACCTCTTCAGAGGGCCGTAATTCTATAATATTAAATATAGTTAAGGACAAAACTACGATGGAGGGAGTTAATCCTTAGGTTTTAGAATTTACATAAATTTAGATAATAGTAATTGGACAAAGTGTACACACGAGATATAATCTCATGTACAAGTACACCATATCTAAGAAAAATAAAGAGCATACATCTATACCACGGGGAATTGTTTTACCAACTCCACACTGCAATAAAAGACAAACTCCTGTATTAAATATTTTACGAAAGGATATGGAGTAAATGAACATGAGACCATAACACATATGTTAACTCCAACTGCAATAATTTTAATGAGCTGTATGGCCATTTCGGAAATTCATTCCTCATCAGCAGCACTAGAACCCAAACAAAGGCAATCCATAATTTCAAAAAGTGTTTAAAATGCATAAAACCAAACGAAATCCGAATAATCAGTAATATTAAATATAGTTAAGGACAAAACTACGATGGAAGGAGTTAATTCTTAGGTTTTAGAATGAGTAATATATCGATTGCAATCGGTTCTATTGAGAACGATAAAATGGTTTGAAATGTTTTAAATATGACAATTTTGTTTATTATTAATAAATGGATCTTAATTCTAGTTGATCTCTTCTATTTCTAATATTAACACGGTTTAAATCGTTTTGTTGTATTTTTCGAACTTGAGAATATTTCAGCAAACAAAAATATTTCTTTTATTTTTTAAAGATTTACAGATAAGTTTGTGGGATTATACTCTGAGGATTTGTCAATTTTGAATGTGTGTAATATGCTGTTGGATATGGTAAATAAAAACAACAAAAACAACATTACTTGTGAACTCATGGTTCATCCTGGGTACATAACAAAACAGGGAGGATGTGGATCTGGCCCTGATGAGTTTTCTCGGTCATTTCGCAGAGAAAAAGAAATGGAATTCCTTTGTGATGAAAAAATGAAACAGTTTATAACACAATCAAATATTATTTTGTCCAATTTTCATATCTTACAGACATTAAAGAATAGGAAATATCGGGAATGAAATGCATAATACTACGTGAGGTAGGATAAATATATTGTCCATTAGATCACCGATAGTGTCTCATAGAAAATTGTTTAAATTCGGTAGAGAAAAAATAAAGATTATAAAAAAAACAGACAATAAGGAAATATTTTTTTTATTTATTTATGTTTTCAAACTGTAACAGCTTTTTGTAATATAAAACAATAAACTATCATCTTAAGAAATCTACCTTTCTTCGATATTCAACTCCATTGACCAATACAAGGTGTCACCATAGTAATATAGATCAAATGAAATAAATATTATAAAACAAAATGCTACAATTAAATTTCATACAAAAAACCGTTTTGTGCGGGAATAGCTACATATTGCTAACATTTCAAAAAATATCAAAGTGACTGTCATAAATGTTTCTGCTGTAATGTGGAATATATTCCGAAATAACAAATACATTCAATTTTGTAACTTATAACAGCATATCTGAAAATCCACTGTGGCCGTCTGTTTAACTGTATATAATATTTAAGCTGAAGAAAAGTTTTCTAACAAAAATTGATATTTTTATGACTTATCCAGTTCTCTAAATGTGTTACTTAAAACATTTTGGGATGCAGTTGTTGTGAATTAAAAAAAAAAAAATAAATAAAAAATATTTTAAAAAATAAGAACAAGCAAACAACATTAGTTTTATTTGTAAACATAATTGAAAAGATGCATTTGCATCATGTGATTACAACTACTGTAATTTTTAAAGATCACATCCTATTTTATTGATTTTCAAGTTAAATTATAGAATTTTCATAAATATTTCTGGTTAGTTAGTATCCAGTTATGTCAAAGGGACTGTTTTCACGATTTTAGCACATTATCTCATTATAATGCATCACAGTTCAAGTATAATCTTTGATCTTGAACTTTAACTACGTGTATTTATGAATAATAATTTTATGACGACATCTCGGAAACTTGTTTTTGTTTTGCATTTTGTTTGATACAGTTTTCATGTTTGGAATAACTGACATATCATCTCTGTATGATAGGCTTAATTGCAAAAATGATGATCTCTGACCTTGGAATTGAATTGAAATAGACTTCAAGATCATTCTAAATATTAAAAAAAATGAAATCAAAAATATATGTTGCGAGACAGCTTAATGTCATATAAATTAGAAAGAGTAAGAACGTTTGTGTAGCTGTCATACGTGGAGAAAAACGAAATAAAAAATATGGAATAACATTAAAATCTGAGAAAAAGATACATATGTACAAGAAAGACTCCTTTTTAGGGATGAAATGAGAACATGTACATCAACGTGGACCGAGACATGTGTCACTAAGTTATTTATTTTTTTTTCATGTCTTTGATGTTCCAATAACAGGGTTTTAGTTGGAGACGACATTAGTGTCACGTGTCTCGGTCCACGGTGATTTACCTGTTCTCATTTCATCCCCGCAAAACGTTCTGACTCATTCGGATTATTTGTTTTATTAATTTGATAATTAGTTGCCTGGATGTTTTTATAAAATATTAGATATTGATTCAGTATATGGCATGATGCGTTATCATTTCCTTTTTCTGTAACGTTATAATTTCCATTTACCTGCATTTTACCGGGTTCCCTTTGAAAATGGACAAAAAATACTTTTCTGAAAATTAATACCCGTGGCTATGGCAACCATCCACCAATTAAACGAAGTCAAGTACATTCTCAAACATATTTTGACAAAATTACAGATCTATTTCATAAACTTTGATGTAATATTACTGTATAATTCGACAAGTATCAAAATTGACTAAGTAGGTAGTAGTACCCCGATTAGTCTGAAAACGAGTTCAACAATATTGTATTCCCATACAAAGCTTTTCACAAAATTTGTACCTTTTAACCATGTTGAGGATAAAAGCGACAAAAATTAGTAAGACATACCTCCCTCCCCAACACACACACACACACACATTCATGCACACACAAACACACTTATACAGTGGGAACTTAAAGATGTCTTGAGGTTATAAATCCACATTTTTTTTCAATAACCAATTTAAAATGAACAGTATACTATGATGAAAGACATGTGTGCAGTATGTTCGATTGTCGTATTGATAGCATATACGTCACATTTCGAGGAGCTATTTTTCAACAAAACGTTGGTATATCAATTGGCACTAATTGCGCTCCTCTACACGCAGGTCTTGTCTTTTATATTCTTACAAGACCGATTTTTTTTTGTTCAGGGACTGGTACAAGATCATAAGATAAAAAATTCATGATAGTTCAAAATCTCACTGATATATTGACGATATTTTCTCCATTAGTCTGGTTTTTTTTTGTTTTTTTTTTGTTTTTTTGTTTTTTTGTTTTTTTTTTTTTTTTTTTTTTTTTTTTTTTTGCTAAAATAAATCTCATGGATATCTCCTCTAGAACTAGAGATAAAGGGAACCACTAGATCTATATCTTTTTGATCTCACATCTCAGATTTGACAAACATGGTCCTTTCAGTACTAAAATCTACGACAAAAAAGACGATTTTAATTTCAAAATTAGCAATTTTCCTAACATGGACAGTAATACCACTATGAAAGAGTAGGCTTTGGTGCGCAATAAACCGGTTTAGACCACCATTTCTTTTGAAATGCCTGTACCAAGCCAGGACCACTGTGGATGGTTTCCGTGTGCTTTGTCGTTTTGTCTCGTGCACCTTTAAGTGCTACATGTTACAGAGAATTGCTAAAATAACATGAATATGTCGTCGGCGGAATCATATGCTAACTTTAGATTAACAAGTAAAAGTCTAAACGTCACAAACGTCCGGGTATACCAATATCACAGCATTCAAATAATTTAACGGAGTACGAAAGTAGTACTAACTTGGTGCACCGTCGTTTATTCATTATTCACACAATATATTGTCCATATATTTCAAACGTTAATAAAACAAGTTATTTACAGACTGGTTTAATTTTTCCTGTTGGTATCATGCATATCAACGCAACAATTACATTTTCTACAAGCTCGAAATGCTTACACAGAAATGAAGAATTCTTCTGCTTATCGAGCTTTTAAGCGTAATTTGACTATTTATTTATTGTTAAAGTTTGTGATCCCTTACAGAATAAAAATTGTCAAAAGGACAAAATATAAATTTACTACAATTTTAAAATGTATTGTAAAGATTTTATATTGTCTAACATTTTCAATTAAAAACATCTACTCCGAAGTGTATAGCGTTAAATATTTGTTTAATTTTACTAGTGAATGACAAAATGTTTTTTATTATTGACGTACTACATTGGAATAATATCAAAAATATATTTTTAAATATCTCTTGTTTTTATTTTTCTAATTAAAATGTGAAGAAAAAATCTCCTTTAGAATCCAAATTCAGATTATTTCATTTTTGCTTTGACAACGGTCTAAAATATCATTGATTTCTACAGTCACAAAACTGTGGTTTCGTTAAAAAGTTTAGTATGAACTTATCACTTTCACTATGGCTGCAATTGAAAACAACGGCAGTAGAATATGAATGGATGAATAACAAATTAATGAGAAACCGATGTCATACTCTAAACAATTAGATAAAAAGTAAAAGTTTTTCTAAGTTGGATTTGAAACTCAGGTCAATATTTTCAGTCTATATTTAAAAATATGTGATATTTTGACACCCGCAGCCTATTGATTCCAAAAGTAATATACAGCAGGTATACATTTGCATATGTTTATTTCCGAGGTACATAATTTTGACAATTTGGTGGCTGTTTCAGATCTCATGACTGAAAATTTAGATCACACATACATTTGAGAAGATATAGCATCAGAAAATTAATGAATAAGATAGAACTAACTATAACGGTGATATATGAAAACCAAATAGGCGAAAACAACTCTATCAAATATCCTATAATTACTGGAGACATAATGGCACCAATAGAAGATGCAAACATTAACAGAGAAACTACTAATCTGGAGACTTTCAAAAAGTCATGTTCGATCCATGACAAAAACAGAGGAAATAACACAGATTGACAGAATCCAATAAAAGACACACATATCCATATTCCATACTCAGTCTTGAATAAATTTACAATTAAGAGGCCAACAAAAGATGAAACTAAAACCAAAATGGATATTCCTAAGATATGTCCTACGTGAAACCTTTTCGCAAGCCAAATACATGTAAACCTACCTAACGCAAACGAAGACCAAAATACAGACATTATAAATGATCCGTTTTTCCTGGACCAATTCAAGTATTCTACTAAAAACGAAGAAAGACTGAAAACTACACATTTTTCAAGAAATCCTATACAAATATAACCACTTATTGTCAAAGCAAATAGAAAAAAACGAACAGAAGGTTTTACATCTTTGGGTTCGACCATCTGTGGCCGTTGTATATCTTTGATATTAAGAACTGATTTAGAAAATAAAATGTATGTTAAAACAATTAAGGATGACACACAAAATGCTGCTGACAACGCAAATGCGCCATGAACTGTGGAAAGAAAAACTTCAGATGTAGAATTAAATGTGATATGATCTGTTGTGTTCTCTAAACTGTAATTTCTAGTTGCTCTAAATTCCATATAATTTTTGTAATTTGTATGGTTGAACATCTTTTCAGTGTCAGTTTTCTCTGTCTTTATGAATGGAGCAGTGGCTAAAGGAGACAGGATTCCTCCAAAGGCAAAGCAAAAATGTAACGCCTGCATGTAGGGTCCGCAACCAACACCCCAAATTTCAAGAATCAGTATATTGCCACCTGTAAAGTAATAAATAAATGTAAAATTGGAAGATGACACATGAATTTGACGTCATACTGAAATGTCAACCAATTACTACTGATATAACTAAACAGGTGATGATGGTGGTATGAGTTCACATTAAAGATCAGGCTAATTCACTTGCGAGACACAATAATTCTTTTTTATAGTGGTAAAAATGTCTTTGTCTTGTAGTAGTGCAATACAAACAAAAACCGATTGCAGATTTTTTATATATGATTGTGTTTTGCACAATGCATCGACAAACGAATACCGAATACACGAATAAGGTTTGATATTGATATAATCATGTCATTTAAATAAAAAAATAACAAAATACCAAAGTTATTGTTGAATTAAAAGTGAATAAAAGTGACAACAAAAGTCCGAATCTATACAGAACATCCGAGGGAAATCGCCTTGTCAAAATGGCAGATTTTAAACGTTGCAAAAAGTGACGTAAATTCGCAATTTACAGGCGATATTTTGATTCTTTAATTTTTTTTCCGAGAACAGAAATCGCTCCCCTAGTTTCTGAGATTTACTTGTCTTACACTTCAGCTTTACTTAAACTCTATACTGGTATATTTTTGGAATTGCACTGAAAAGAGATGCTTTCTCTAAACTGGAATAGATAAAAACCGGAAAAAAGACGGAGAACTTTTAACACATGTATAATATATTTTGATTCAAAATTCTAAAAATCCAGACTTGCTGGCATTATTTTGTACATTATATGGTAAATTAATGTATTTCGAAGTAATTGTTTCAATTGTTATATCATACAATTGAAAATTAAGTTGATTATTTCCAAGTTGGGCGTATTATCGCGTAATTCTTTGAGAAAATTGTCACTGTAAATCACTAACGAAGGGATTTTAATTTCGGAATTCCCCCCTTTCCTCGTTCTTGCTTCGGTATTCGTTGGTCAATGTTTTCAGCCCCGGTGAACCTGTACAACGTGCAATCAGGGTATTGACTAAATAAGCGTAGGGTAGTGCAAAACAAACCAAACAGGGGCGTGCTGAAGTAAAGCAAAAATAACAAAAAAGATACTGTACAACAAAAAATCAGAGAAGGATCTAGCGTACAGTTGGTAACGACTAAGCAGTGCGCAGGGCAGGGCTATTTTGACTATTTATTGAATCATTTACACACACCCAAAATAGCAACAAACAGTACATTTTTGCACATTATTGAGGTATTTTCCATACTGTAAGTGACTGTAAACATCATACTTTATTAAATGCACGTTTTTATTATATACCATTACGCTGTATACAAGTATTGATATTCACTTTTTTTTCTTTATTTTCTCCGACAGAAGTGTCCAAAAATTTGATATGATTACATATTCAAATAGTTACCATTCAATTTCTTTTAAAAGAAGTTATTGAATGTTTATACAAACGCCATCTGTATTTTTTTTTTGTCAATTGTCAGTCCCCTTGATTCACAGGAATATGTCATTCCATAGTATACTTGCATCATTATGCTTATCTTTGGCATGTAATTTCAAACAAGATTTCGGGCTACAAGTAGACGTACTTTCTTAATGTCGATTACATCATTGCAATATACGGAAACCCTATGAAGAAGTATGTTAAATAAGTTAATAATTATTTTTTATCACGGAATATTGTTCTCCTTCCTCTCTCATGTGAGAACTTGGTCATTAATAATCAAAGTAAAATCTAATGTCCTTATAAAACAAAAAACCTGGTCAACATACTTTCATCTGAATGCCTTTTTTGGTTTGTTTATCGTAACCCTGATGGCACGATGCACAGCTTCACCGGGGGTGTAATTGGTCAACGAAGAAATTGTCACGTGTCATTGTAAGATGTGACTGGATGTTTATAGATGTGTCTTCTTTATTCTTGATTGGCAAACTATCATCTGTATTTTATATCAAATATAATGAAGCTTACAGGTTAAACGAAAGGTTTATTGAATTATTTGAATTCAAGATCGCCCTTTATGAATAGTGTAATTTAACTCAAAAAAATGTATAGAATTGATGGCGGCTTATTAGTACAAATCGGCACAATGTTGAAAACTTAACCTCCAAATCAACTAACAAGAATAAGATTAAACAATTTCCAACGCTGTTTCCATTTATAACTATTTACATTAAATCTGCCAGGGGCACGTATTCATGTATTTCAAATTTTTAATTAACTTCAAACTTTGAGATTGAGAAATTTAACTTTTTTTGCTAATAAATTATCGTGAAAACGGGACACAAGGTTAACAACTAAAAAACATTAATACACTAAATTTTATTTGTACAACCAAGCCCATTCACACTTTTTGGGGAATGCATGGGAAAGGTATGAATTTCTGCTGTTAACTCATAAAAATACCGCAAATAATCTTTCAAAATTTCTAGAAGTGAAAATCTTTCCATGGAATGATATGACAATTCCGAAAATGATGCCTACTGCAATACATCTAGGTGAAAAAAGGTTGTTTCAACCAAGTCAAATATCTTTGAAATATTGATCGAATGTCATCTTTGCGCATTTAAGCCATATTTCTTGGTTAATTTTATGTATGTTCGTGTCTTTAATCTTAACAGTGATTACTCAATAAAAATTTGTCTATGTTTCCAAAAGAAAATTCACACTATTCTTACCTGCTGTTTTTAATCGACTTACCTGTATCGACAATGCCATGTCCAAAACCTCTTATTACAAATACTGAAACCATCAGTGCAAAATTGCTACACCATGGTGTTACACCAGTCAAAATTGCAATTACAGTGGTTACCAAAAATAAAACTTTAAAAGGAAAAAGTTTTTTGAAAATCCAACTGGAAGACAATGCACCAATAAGATTGATTGATTGATTGATTGATGTTTTACGCCAACTTCAGCAATATTTCAGCTATATTGTGGCGAGAACTGTTGGGTTTATTGAATGCACCAATAAGAAATCCCCAACTAAAACATGTTGGAAAATATGCAGCTTCGTTTAATTGTGTGCTTGTGATCATCTGCAGTTCTGTCAAAGTAGGTCCAATCTGTCCAACATTCCAACCCTATAAATATATTGCAGACTAGAGCACTGATTTTATTTTAAACGACAGTGATCATTGCACTACTAGTTGGTAAAAAACAGTGCTGAAAACTCTGCTAAGAGATTACTTTCTATAACTTTTTTAATCCAGGGATTGCCATTCAATATTGTACAGATTTAGGATATGTGGCTGTTATTAGTAAAATTCAAAAATATGAATCGTCTTTAAATGTACAAAAATACGCAAAATCGACACAACATTTCTTAAGCCAATGATTTAATATCTTTGGTTTATTTAAAATGATTTAATATCTTTGGTTAATTTAAAACAAACTAAAAAAAGGATTTCACTTCAAAAATTTCAACTAATTCGAGGTCAATAAGGTTTTAGGAAAATTACAAAATTTTTGGAATCCTTTAAGATGACGTTATTTTGATTCAAACGAATCAAAAACTATAGATGTTACATAGAAATCCAAACAAAGTGGGGGACGTTAAAGGATGAGATAATCACAAATGAAATAAAACATGTATGAAATCCTTTCAGTGATAACTATTCTTCTTACTTAAATAGAAATAAAAAAGTAAAGCTGCTGAATAATATCACCAAAAATATGTGATACTTGAAAAAAGACTTTGAATCAGTATTATTTATTCCAAAGATCTGAAGCGTATCTTTTACATTCTTGTAGAAAAGCTGCTAAGAGGAATTCTAAAATTCTAAAAACATAAGTGGTTTTTAAGAGAATTTTTCAATATTGAAATTAAATTATAAGGCACCTTGACGTGTTTACCGTTCAAATGCGAGTCTGATTTTGAATTGAAGGGATTTTCAACCAACCAAGCCATTAAAATTCTATACTCCACCTGAACACTGCAAAGCCTTAGCAAATTGTGAAATACCATATTTCAATATTTTGTCAATGTGCTCCAATCCATCCCCCATTTACGTATTTTATTTTATTTTATTATTATTTTTTTTTTGTAATACGTTAAACACATACTGCTGAGCCATATATAACTAATATATAACTAAATTGGACATCTAAATCAATAACTTGATTGACACGAACAGAATTTACACTACATCAGACTTTTGACTTACAGTTTAAAGGATTTACAATTGTAGTAGATCATTTTATCTCTTCCGGAACACCCGATGAAACTCAGGGTTTTTAGCGGAAGTTGAAATTGTCGATGCTTTTCTTATATATCATACTATTATTTCATGAAAATAAACGGAAAAGTTGCCAATTTCAATTCAGTATATTAAATTATTTTCTTATGAAACGAATTAATATAATATTTAACTCACCAGACAGAAAAACAGCCAAAATAGTGATACTGATAAGAATACTTTTTGTTGGAATACACAATTCTCATTAGCGTGTCTGTCACTTTTTTGTTCACTCAACGTTGTCGTATTGGTGTCAACTTTAAACCCCATGTCTACTGTCTCTGGCAATACTGCTAAATTTGAAACTGTTACCTTATATACCTTATTGATGGTTTTTTAACCAATCGTATGATCATTTTAATTATTTCTCCGTAACTGACATTAATATACGTAAATAGTTTTCCATTTGTGCATTACAATTACAACATAATCCTTTGTATTTGGTTTGTTTTATATTCGGCATAAATTATAGGTCAAAATGTTAATGTATGAGAAAACACTTCAAAGTCTATCGAAAATACAGTTCATGGTGTTGTATTTTAATACCAAGAGCAACTTATACTCATTTATTGAATTTTGCCTTCTACCTAAATCGTCACATGGTGAAAATATAGAATCTTTTTTGTCATAATTTTCAATTAATATAAAAATGTCATTTTTGGGGGTATCTTGTTAAATTCTGTAAATTATTGAAAATTGATTCTAGAAGAAATATACTCTAACTTGTGAAATTATTGTAGTCGCCATTCCTATTCATTTTAGACATTTATCCTACAACGAAAACCATTACAAAATCTTAAAATTATCATGATATTCACAAGTGGTTTCAGGTAGAAAAACAATGTGTGTATTTTGCTTCCATTCTTGTTCCATAGTAATACTACGCTGTTAAAAACTTTAAAAATGCTTTTTCAAATAGGTTTGTTACCCATTAAGCATATAAATAAAGAAATACAGAGGTTATTTTTCATTTAGTAACTGCATATGCACATTTCGACAACTTATGTCTCTTCAGTGCAGATCAAATCAAAACATTTGGAATCCATAAAACGAATCATGCTGATAAGTATGACCTAAATTCTGTAAACGTAATTTTGACCCTGGTGAAAAAGTACTTGTATTAGTTACTGTTCCTGGAAAACTCATTGAAACAAGATATTTTGGTCCATACTTTTTTTAAAAAGAAAACCTGATTCAAATTATACTAATCAACAAAAGAAACGATACACAGGATTTATTAGAAATAATAGTTTACCTTCTAGCAGAAAACCATGACTCCTAGATAACATGTATTGTTTTTACACGTAAAAATTAACATTATGCCCAAATCTGATTCTTACAATTTCTTAAGGTCAAATTTATTATTCAGAATTTCAGTTTGCAGACGTAATTAATGAGCATGTCGACATTTTCTTTTGACCAAACAATCACATTTTCGAACAAGCTGACTTCATATTTCTTTTGCTATGTTGACCATGAATTCCTAAAGCCTATTTTCCATTCTCAACTACTTCTCTTAGTGTTGAAGGCGTGTTACACGAACTTGAAGTTTCGACGTCTCATCGGACCTGCTGCCACGTGATCTATCATTTGATGAGCATGTTTGCTTAAGATTACTCAAAAGTCTCTAGTTTGTTCTTCTTTCCACGTAGCAATGAATTGTGAATGCTAAAATTAAGATCAACGCTCTGACCGGGCTAAGTCATTGCCCAATTTGATTTTTGATTTAACGATTCATCAAAGAGAAACATTATTTACCACCTTTTGAAATGGCAAAATGTTAGCCCGATTAAGTATCCTAATTATTGATATCAAGTTATTTAGATCATCAATCGGTTAGCGGCGAACTCGATCATGGGGCGAAAAACTACCCTTCCAGATTTTTATCGTATCCGTTCCGAAATTGATTCAAAAAAGAATTTTAAAAATGCGTATGGCATTGAATACATGAATACACTTAAAAAACTTTATTTGCGAGATACAAAAGTATTTACAAAATCGACTGTGTATCGTTTCTTTTGTTGAGTAGTATATGTTATTTAAACACCTGACGTTGACATAAAAGGTTGTATAATTCTGAAAACGGCTTTTCTGAAAAAAATTTATTCGAGATCTATTACACCAAAGCTGGAAAATTCACAGATTCTTCAAGATTTCGATTTTAAACTTCAACATTTACCAACGATTCAAAAGCAACAGTTAAAACAGATACTCCATGATGTTGAACATTTGTTTCCTTAAATTCCGACACAAACTGATAAAATAATTCATGATGTTGATGATTCAGTACCGATTAAACAGCATCCATAGTGACTACCTGCATGATGAAATTCATTATTTTTAACCAAGCAAAAGCCATTGGAGCTCGCCTTGTTTTCTAGTGCCAAAACCGGATGGAACTTATCGAATATGTACGGACTATATAAAATTAAACAGTGTTACAAAAACTGACTCATTTCTATTGCCACGCATTGATGACTTTATTAATAAAGTTTGAAATGCTTACTACATTACAAAAACTGACTTGTTGAAAGGATTTTATCAAGTTCCTCTTTCAGAGCGTGCAAATACAAAGTGATGGCTTTCGGAATGAAAAATTCGCCGGCAACTTTCCAACATCTCATCAACAGTGTTATATCTGGAAATGACGGTTGTGGACCATTCATCGATGAAATTGATAGGAAGGGCATCCTCAGATACTTCGAGCTTTTTAGAGCATTATGTGCTTATGTAAATTATTAGGACATGTTGTAGATCAGGGTCAGATAAAACCTATCGCTGCTAAAATTAGTGCTATTTCTATTTTTCTTAAGCCTAATTTTTGATTGTCAGTTTAAATTAGCATTAGATGCCAGTGATGTTGCTGCTGGTGATAGATAAAGATGGAATAGATCATCCAATTTGTTATTTTTTCAAGAAAATTAAATATACACCAGAGAAATTACTCCACCATTGAAAAAGAATGTTTGTCTCTGAATTTGGCTTTACAATATCTTGAAATTTATGTCGCAGCTTCAATTCAGCTTTACATTATATAATCTGATTATAACCCTCTTAAATCTATTCATAAAATGAAAGTTAAAGACAAAGACTTTTGCGACGGAGTTTGACCTTACACGGTTTCAATCTATATATAGGATATATTGCATGAGGTAATTAAATATCGTAAATATTTGTAAACGCATTGTATTCAATGTTTTTACTTTGTAAGGCCTAAATATTATGTAATTTTTTGGCCTACTTTGTAACTTGTTTAATAATATTAGTCATGTGATTGTCACTTAATGGAGGGTTTTCTGGAAGATTCTTGTTAAAGAATATTTTAGTTACATTGTATGTATAAGTATGAAATTACAAAAATACCCAATTTGCATAATATACAGTGAATTTTGCTATGCTGTACACGTCTATCATGGAGTGACCTCTCATCAGCTGCATAAGGATCAAATTATATGGAACCACATTCCAAAAATATTAATAAAGAAGTACTCATTACCAAAATTTTAGAAATAGGGAACCAAAACCAGTACTAAGGACATCCACCGAGTGCCATACACGGACTGAAGCCAC
>MJUU01016338.1:46237-72092 GCA_002080025.1 Modiolus philippinarum | reverse complement strand
AAAAAAAAACGCAGGGTAAAATTTTCATTTCAGACAGGTCTGACTATTGGACTGGTGGTACCTTGGAGGACCTCTGGCCCGTCAGCAGTGGCATCGATCAAATGTTTACGAAATACAAAAATACTCAAGTTGCAAAATTCACAGTAAATTTTGTTATGAGTTAGCAGAAAAGGGTGAGGCAGTCAATTTAATAAGTTTTTATAGTATTATTACGCACATCATCTGTATTGGAAATCGACAACAGTTATTGTGAATCTATTATCAACTATTTAGTGAGGATTATAAGATATTAATCTGAACATTGATTGATGGACTTCTGTGGATTATTCATTTGAATATTTATTTGGACTTCATAATTATACTGTATATTTAATTTATATATAATTTAATTTTCAAGCCCTTCATTAGCGTAAATATTCGCAAATCCGGGGAGATGAACAAGTTTCCACATTGACTGAATTTATAGACAGCTTATTTATTCATTTAACTAACAGTCTGCATTCCCACTTTGTTTGAGAGAATCCATGGTACTTCTTTTGCTTTAAAATAAGAATTAGTGTGAGTACCGATGAAAACCCTAACATTTTATTTGTGTTTCGATTTTATGGACCGATCTATGTTGAGCGCCCAATCAAATTGTGGGCTATTTCAATTTTCAGAAAATGACACTTAGAAATTGTTCGTTTTTATTCGGTTTTCCAATTGTTTTGATATAATCTGCACTGATGATACTTGTTGTCGAAATGGCAATATGCAGAAGATAAATTAACTGCAATTTTGGGTACTTCATTGGAACAAAATTTGTTTAAAAAATGAAATTTATCATTTTGGCTTGAATCATCTGCCTGTAATGTATTTTTCTATCTTTTTCATCAATCCAAATCCAGAGTTTAAGTCTAAGTTTTTTTAATATTTGAACCTCTTCTGTCAAGGTTGTAAGGGTTCAAAAGTTTGATACGCTACCACTAGACGTGGTATTGCAGTGTAATCTGTCTGTAATATCTGTGCATTCGAAGAACAGCCAAAGCCCTCGGTGGGAAGGCAATCTCGATTTTCATTTCTCTAATTCTAACCCTGTTGGGTTCCTACGATAGACCGGTATATATACCAGTATATATATATTCGTCTAAGGTAAGGGCTAATAGAGCGCCAGAAGTGATTAACTGCGGAACTTGTGTGCGAATGTAAGATTGATATATATAACCTAAAACAAAGCAACAACACAAATATTACCGTTGTGCTAGATCCAATGGGATAGATACAATGTGAACTGATTATACACTTCAAAATGAACAAAGTGAATAGCACATAAAATAACTATTTCGAGACCTGACCGGCTCTTCATCAAAGCATCAGGTCTCGAAATATCAACTGTTATTTTATGTACTATTTACTTTGTTCATTTTGAAGTTTATATTCCTATAATAGACCGTTATATATATATATAAAGTCTAAAAACAGCAACAAACTTGGAAATCTTATATTTTCCTCAGGATAACCATGTAATGGTTATGCAGGTCTTGAAAAATAATTTATAAGCGTCTAAAGGCAAGGACCAACCGAGTTAGAGTTTAAGGATATAATATTATCGAGATCATCTTTCCACTGAGGAATTTGACCATTACAATTTGAAAGACACGCAAAGCTGCATTTCATTTTCGATGTTGCAGATAGGCCCATTTCGATGTTTTACATCTCGTCAATGCAACTTGAATCTAAACATTGGAAAACCGATTCCGAAATATACTCTCTCTCGAAATTGTGTACAAGACTGTAAATGGGAATAAATTTCCTGCTCCGGGTAGAACCATAAAATGGGTAGGGTCCCTGGATTAAGGGGGGGGGGGGGGGAATCCAATGTTCCTTATTAAATTTCATCTCTACTCTACTCTATGAAATGAAATGAAATAAGCCGTGAGAATACATAAACCATTTCCGAAACTAAGAAATGCTGGATGAGTTGACATTGTTTTGTCAATCGATAATTCCAAAACCGCTTGACTGAAAGGGATGCTTTTAGCACAGTGAGGTGGATGGCAGCTACTGTAAGAGAGAAATTGGTCCTTGTCTGTCTTTTTAGTGTGGAGATCAAATGTCATGGTTCCGTTTTGTAAAATTGTGGTGGTGTCCAAAAATCAAATTTTATCCGTTGATGACTCAGCAGTAAATTTGATAGTAGGATGGAACTCATTACAATACTGCAAAACAGTTCAAGTTGTTCAGATGTTTTATTCTATTTGAGATCTATGTCATCAATAAAACGGAACCAGGACAGACAAGTACCAATGGAATTCACCTTCCTGCTATTCCCGATTGGTGTCGCTGCTGCATTATCAGGTAGTTCGCGGGAAAACTTGTGTTTCACGCATGTTCAAAAATTGTTCCTTGTGTGCGACTTTTCCCGGAATCACGACGTCATAGAACAAAACCTGATAGTGCAGTGGCGACACCAGACGGGACAAAATAGGGAAGGTGCATTCCATTTGTCTCTCCGAGTAGCTGCCACTAACCTCTCTGCGCTAAAAGCCTCCCTTTCAGTCAAAAAGTCCGCATCAAAGGAATTTGTTCAACGGAACAAAAACAAAACCACAGACTCGGCGAACTCAGAAGCCATCTTGTTGCACGTGGTTATAAATACCAAAATATTTCAACATCTTTTGAGAAGGTAAAAAATATTGACAGAGCTAATCTTCTGGAGTACAAAGAAAAAATGCAACATAACGGATTCCCCTTGTACTTACATACCATCAAGACCTAAAGCCGATCCCAAGAGTTATACGTTAACACTGGAACCTTATAGAAAATGATCCCTGTTTGACTAAAATCGTTAAAGCCGTACCGTTTACATTTTTTCGTAGGCCAAGAAATATAAAAGACACCCTTGTTACAGCTAAAATATCAAAAAAAGCCTCAATTAACAACAGAATGCTACAGGCCTTGTGGTAGAAGCAACTGTGCTTGCTGCCGAGCTGCCAATACCGATAAAATATGTTCTAGCACTATTACTTGGCAACAGTACACCATTTATGCGGACTCAAACTGTAAGTCTAAAAAGTTTATGTTTGGGAATCGGGGAACAACTTCAACAGACAGTAAAAGAAAGGGACTGTCCTCTTACCAGGCATTTCTAAGAACTGGGCATAGGTTTGAGGACATAACATTTCAGATCATTGAATGTAATTCATCTTTGAAGCCCGAAAACTCGGAGAGAAATTTTGGATATACCAGCTCAGATCACTTGAGCCTGATGGACTTTATGAAAAAGACGAGAAACGTTGTAAAAAGAAAATGCAATAGATTGAAACTCACTTTTTTATTTATTTCATTTTTTGCAGTATTACATAAACACAGTTGTTTTACATGCAAAGACTAACATATCAGTTCATGTATACGTTCCTCAATACACCTATTATTGTTATACATAAAAAATATTTGTGGTTAGTATGTTTTCCATCAAATGAACGATGCACTTATAACAACAAAAATATTTTTCAGATATTTTAAATGTACAGCCTCGCCTGACGACGATTCTTTGTCAATCGATAATTAGCGACTTATTTAAGACCTTTTGTAAAAATTCCATGAACATATTTACATTTATTAGTGTGTTTATTACATTTTTAGACAAACTATATATATATAAAGGAAAAACATGGTACCATTTGTCTTGAAGATGCATTTGAGACGTCATTCACGCCTTGCTTTTTTTTACCTCGAAGCTTTTATTTGATATTAAAATCAAACAATAACCGCCATTTCTTTTATTATTGCTTCGATTTTTATGCAGATTGTCAATATACAATATTTTGGGTATTTTCTACCTTTTATTTCATGTGTTTTACCTTTCATATGTAGGTACCACGTCTTAAGCAAATTTCTAATTGCCAAACTTGTTGGCCATGTGCCATTTAAAATAACACATACCGAATTTACTGTGAATTGAGGTTCTGCATATGCGCATTTCGACAACTTATGTTTCATCAGTGCAGATCAAATCAAAACATCAAAGCATAATAAAGGTCGATTCCTTGTCATAACTTGATTAACGCATCTTTAAGTCAGACCTGTGATATTATAACAATGTGTTTTGTGACATTTATATTGACATTGAACTTTTATTTATGCCCAAGTCAAGTAAAAACAGTTACGAAAAATTCAATTTCATTTTTCGTTCTTTTTTTTTCATTATTTCTCCGTGTATAAATATCAGTAAGACACTCTCTTACCGAAATAATTATATCAGTTTCCTCAGATTAATAATGAATGTAAAGATATACAAATCAGAGTAGTCGAAATGGTACATTCAACTTATCGTTTTGACCTAAATAGCTTACACATTTTTACTACTAGAGCAACTATTTGATATGCTCTGAAAAGTCTTTCCGTGTTATATGTTCGCATGGTTTTGAAATGAAATAGTTATTTTGTTTATACTGTTATTGTAGAAACTGAATATGGTATTAAATACAGTGACGCACGTAAAGTTGTCTCTTTATATCTTATCTATTTATTAGGATTTTTCAGAAGGGCAGGCTGAAGTAACGCTGTGTAGTCCTAAAGGTAGGATTATTATTATTTTTTATTATTTATTGTTTTATAACACTACAGCTTACCCGATAGGTTACACTCGCGCAAACCACAATGCAATGGAAATAGCACTATATAACAACATTACTTTTGAAACTAATAGAAATTAAGGTTATTTTTTATAAACAAGGAAGGGATATCGAGTAAATCAACACAAAACATAAAGATATAAATACATGTTAGAACCAAACATTGAAAAAACCTTTTATTGTCGTTTTATATCTTTTAGTCATCGTGAGGCCTTCAACAATGAGCTTTGCTCATACTTCGTAGTAAGTTCAAGAATTATTCCTTAATTGGACATTGCGGTAATAGTCAGAATTAACTTAACAGCAGTTGACATCGAAATGGCGGAGACAATTAAATGAAATATTTTTCATCCAAAGAATCTTTAATCACAGTTAGCAGGTTAGTACAGAAACGAACTGATATCTGATAAAAAAAGCCTTTTTAATGAATGCGTGAAACGTTAATTTTTGAATCCCTGATTGACAAGGAGATCACGGGGATAACAATTCCATACACTCCGTAAGCAAGAGTAGTAATAGAACGCTACGTATACATGTAGGTGAAATTGGTAATTTTGAGATTAAATGCGCCTTTTGCTTTAAATTTAATTACTGTGTGCAAATGTCTGAAACAAATAGGAATCGAGAAATTGAAGAAAACAAAATTTAACGAATCGGGAGACAAAAATTCGTAACTGCTCAAGGTAGGAACTCACTTTGAAGGACCACTGTAACCAAAACTTAAAAGCAAAGGAACAATCTACGTTTACTTTTCTGTCCAATCTTGCCCTAATACAAATGTTTAAATTAAAAAAAAAACGAACAGTTAATCCCTACATTGGCCGCAAATTACAAGAACAGGGCACAATCCCCCAGAAACTGCACAAGAGAAAAACAAATAAAAGAGAAAAAAAAAACAAATGTTGACGTCGGCACTAGCAAAAATCAGTGGCAAGGTTTAACCGGTTTATGGTTACCCAAACCCAGATCTCCCTTGTTCTCTATTCACTTACTGTATAATAAAATTAACACCAACAAAACACAATAAAGGTACACCTCTTATCTTGAAAAAGAAAAGAATAAGACAAAACGAAATTGAAAAGATGGGTGAAGGAGTGCTCGCGGCTTATCTGCCGGCTAGTTCGAGGAGCCTGGTCTGCTGGTAGAACACAGATGCACTATGAAAGAATAGTCAAACTTATATTTTCCGAAAGTGTTTTGTAAAGAATCGCCATGCATTACAGTATACATCGGCAAAACCAATAAGGATAAATACATCTTCTGGTCACTGGATCCAAAAGGAATTGGTTGTGTTTGAAACATACCGCGAAAAAGGAAATCACTAAAATTAAAATTGTAAGCGACTTGACGTCAGAACTGTCAAAAACCGTGGCGAATCTTTCTATAATTGAAGGACTTAAATCATTTGAAATAGAGAGTTGATTGTAAATTAAGAAAATGAAGTGTTATCATTGGAAGTATTATGCATGTTGTTGCATTTTGTCTTTTTATTGTACCGAGGTGTATCTGATAATGATTTGTTAATGTGTGGGATTAATAACTGAACCATATACACAATATTTTTTAGAGAAAAGTACATTGTACAATGTACAAATATACATGTAAGGAAATGACAACTAGTCCAAGAATACAAATGGTAATTTTAAGATGCGCTATCATGTTGATTTATTTTTATTTTTGGAAAACCACTGGTGGCAAAGTGCGACGAGAAAATTTCATTATTTATTTCTTTATGCCAATGGCATTTAATTTGTATAGATGCAACTCGATTAACTAAGAGATTGACTGCAATAAGGTGCAAGTTGACTTAACTAAGACACTTAATAGTGTCGTATCTACACGTCGAACTCAGACCCAATATCAATTGGTTATATGAAATTGTTATATTTAGTCTCTAACATTGCTTCCAGT
Source organism: Modiolus philippinarum (assembly GCA_002080025.1). Lineage (NCBI taxonomy): Eukaryota > Metazoa > Mollusca > Bivalvia > Mytilida > Modiolidae > Modiolus > Modiolus philippinarum. The sequence continues at coordinate 65,565 of MJUU01016338.1, read as the reverse complement.
TTATTACGTATATCTCTCACATCGAGATAGTTAAATTTTCACATTTTAAAGTTCGGGGTTTATCCGAGAACTTTAAAATGTGAAAATTTAACTATCGAGATGTGAGAAATTATCGTAATAAACCGGAAAACAATGTTAGAGATTTTTTCTCTAATTCCTACTCAATTTATTTGATGTAAAGCGATCTCCGTAGTCTCCAGTCTCAAGTATGCCGCCATTTTGTTGTTATCATCGTACAGTTTCTTGTATACAAAATTTTAATGAATTATATTACTTATACAATCCGCCCTTTATGATTTATAATACTATAAAATAAGAAATACATATGTATGTTATATCTTGTATATTGTAGAGTAACTTCTTATCAACCAGAACAAATGCCTTTATTTTACAATTAGGTGTCGATATGCGTCATGTCAAATCTAGTTTTAATATGTTGAAATGGTGGACATATTTTCAAATCATAGGGTCTGAATGTAATAGATCAGGATGAAGTGCAAATCTGTAAAGCTCAAGATTGAATATACTGTCTTCTTTTTCACTTTATATACCAGGATCTTTTTTAAAACATACCTAAATAATCACGAAAGAAAACAATTATCGCTTAAAATGGCAATTTATTTTTACACATGACAAGCATCTGATCGTCGGTTATCCAGCCCAGGGTAACCTTATCTTTCGCAGGAACACGTAGTGTCGTGCCATGTATCATTTTTTGAGAATATTAAGCTCTATTAAACATGCAATACTAAAATTGATGTTGCACGCACACACTGATGTGGATTTAAAATATTTGATTTTGACATATGAAATATATATTTTACCATGTTCACAAACAATATATTAAAATCTAATTTGTTGTATGGCGCAAAGTAATTGAAAATTGTTCCTTTGGTGTTATTTTGAATACAGTCTACACCGGATCATAATATTATTACATCAAGTAAACAAGATCTCGCAATGAGTTCAAATTAAAAAAAAAACAAAACATAAATTTCAGCAGAAAACACTTTATTCTGACAATTTTAGTGTTTAAGTATGGTTCCATGAAACCAGTTTAACCCTCCATTTCTTTTGATATGCCTGTACCAAGTCAGGAGCGTTGCGGTCTACAATTATTCGGTGAATTTCGATCGGCCTTGTCTTTTTGACTCTTGGACTTTAGCTCTTGACAATTTTTTTAGGTGATTTTATTATTACCCCAATTTCAAGGCAACAGAAGCTTTTTTGAAATTTTTAATGCTTCAAAATGTGATGTTGTGTGACTCATGAACGTTTAATTATCGTACGTTTCATGGGGCTTTTTATAATACAACCTTCTAGATATGGTGAAAAAAATGTCATTTTCCTAAGAGTTACTTTTGAAGGCCACGAACGCTTTAATTCCCCCTTATGAATCCTCGATAGAACTTGAAAAGATTCATGATTATGTATCTCGATATATTGGTTTCAACCGTGCTTTAGTTTCAAGCTCTAGATCTAATGGTCTTCATTAATTTACAGTAACAAGAATAAAGAAAAACAATATGTTGTTACTGTTTTGACAAGCAACATAAAGGTTCCATACGTATTCTTAGTTTTCATGAGACTCCCTTCATAACATATATTCCTTAAAATCGCTGTGAATTAAACAAAAACACCTGAAATCAATATGTTCTCAAAGTTTTTATTTTTTATGGTTTTCATGGGAAAAGAAGTTAATTATGACTTTGCGAAAGGATATGGAGTAAATAAGCATGAGACCATAACACATATATTAACTCCAACTGCAATCATCTTAATGAGCTGTATGACCATTTCGGAAATTAATTGAAATCCATAGTTTCAAAAAATGTTTAAATGCATAAAACCAAACGAAATCAGAATAATCAGTAATATAAAAAATAGCTAAGTAAAAACGACGATGGAGGGAGTTAAACCTTAGGTTTTTAGAATTTACATAAATTTAGATAATAGTAATAGAGTCTTAATCTTGCAAACGCTTTTATATATCTAGTGAAAGTTTGTTCTTTTTCCATATTTAACAATTCACATGAATATTGGTATTCAGGCATTTAGACTAATTGGACTAATAATAAGTCATAACTGTGAGGCAGAACAATGCATAAAAGTCTTTGGAACAAACCCAAAATAAGACTTCTGGTTATTTGAGACTCCCTTAAAATCTCGATATAGCAAAATTATTTTAAATGAATCCAAATATAGGATTTGTTGGCATTATAAAGTAACTGAGAACCGAACCTCAGTCAAAAGAACGAACAATCCATGGACAATGGCAACATCGGAAACACTAAGAAACAAGGACCACACATGAGTATAGGACAAAAAAAGAAAAATGAAGACAAACATGCAGATTAACAACATGGACCCAATAAAAACCATGGGTGTGATCAAGTGTATTGGTAGAGTAAGTATCTACAGCTTCTTATAAGACCCCGCCGTTTTAAACATGTCAACTCCGGTAGTAAAATAAAATCCAGTGGAGGAAAAACAAACCCTTGCTTAAGTAGTCTATTTGTAGCAACCCAGCTCTATCAAGGGAGTCACTGTATCGACCACAAGCACTTGAGTAGCGAATGAGTTGTGAGGTGTAAATTGCATATGCTGATGCTTTTGGAATGTTGCCACAAAGAAAAGGGAAGTTGACTATTGGAAAAGTGAAGTCATTGCGTTTATAGTGTACCTCTGTTGTCAATTTCAAGTTTAAAGTCAAGGAACGAGGCCGATGTGAAAGTATCTGTAGTATCATTAATTTCGAGCTCTTTTGGACAAATAAGATGTAAAATATCACCAAAAGCGAAAGTTGTTTGGTGATAAAATGTCATCTATATAACGGAAGCTGAAATAAAAGGACTTGGCCAGTTTTTTTTTTTTTTTTTTTTTTTTTGTTTGTTTGTTTGTTTGTTTTTTTTTGTCTTTATTTTGAAGAAGCCCTTCAATGAACTCAGCCTCATAAGAGTGGAGAAACAGATCTGCTAAAAGGGGTGAACAGTTTGTGCCTTTTGGTATTCCGACGGTTTGTTTTAAAATCTTCATAAATTGAACAGAAGTTCCCCTTATAGTATGCTGTTGACAACGAAGCAAAGCACTTGGACTTTTTTTGAATTTCCATTTTTGTTTTTTTTCCCAATATTCATTTAGGTTTGCTTTTCCAGGGCAAACAGTAGCACTTAATGTTTTATGCTTCACAACCTTTCTTTGAGGTCACAAAGCAGGAAGAAATAAGATTTTAATAACCTAGAAAAGTTGTGATAAAGCAATGAAAGTCTTTCCTTTTGTAGTATATTTTCGCTTCTGTATTGGTTGTACTGATTTTTAATTTATATAGTTTTCCGCCATTTTGTAATCTTTGATTGATGGTTTATCTGGCATTATTTCCTTTTTATATATGCAAATATTTTTATCCTTGGTGAATTATTTAAACATTATTCACTGAGACTAAAATGGAAAAGCACAAATCTGAAAGATTCATATGTTATTGTCTTATTAGATTTGGTGAGATAATTAAGGAGTAAAATAGTTTGAAAAGGGATTTTAAGAAAGGAGAGATAATTAGATATCAATTTAACTTAAATATCACAACGACAATTCAAATTGTAAATGACCTTTATTTTTCTTTATAATTTTTGAATGTATTTAAAAAGAGCTTTCTTGGTGTATGTAAAAAGAGCTAACTTATGTACAAAAAAGAAAGACATCTATGGATTGGCTTGAAACAAACACAACAATATTTGTTTTTTTTTATATAAATATTCATTAGAAATATTTGATATTTTCAGTATACAAATGTATTAAGTTTTTTTTCAAAAACAAGCAATGCGGCATCATTTTTTTTAATTTTTTTTCTTTTATTGCAACGCCAGCATAGAGAAACTCTCAATTGTTAATGGGGAATGGGGAAAAAATCTATGGACAAAATTAGAAGAACCCCTCTGATTGAAAATAAATTAAATTTAATAAAACCATACATTCAGCGTACACATAAGGTACTGATAGCCCATTTGATAGGACCTCGGACTAGGTTCAAGAATATTTTTCATTTCCAATAGGGTCTCAAAATCCTGGATACTTATTTTGTTTTATTACCTCATTACAATGTTTTATCTAATTTATAAAACAAATAAATATTTTTAACTATTTTCAATTTTATTCAGAACAAGACGTTCTTTTGCAATGCCAAGTACTATTGCACTGTTGATAAGTCTATTGCACTGACCCCATGGTGACCTTAATTCAAGCATTTTGATTGGATTATTTTTAAGCACTCCAATGACCTTTTATACCATCAAAATAAAAAAATTGACTGTGATCGATTGTATTGTAAAGCTTCTTAAGAGTAGCTTTTGGTTGCTTGAAGATTTATCCAACAAATGAGAGAATAAGATATTTACTTGATTATTGTTACATTGAACCTACCAATTTTGAAAATATTATTTTTAAATTGAGTCTGTGTTTTGTTCTTCCAATTTTATTTTTGTATGCACTAAAGAGACATAAGTTTTCAAAATGGTCTTCTGTAGAATTTTATTTCACTATGATAGGGTCTGTAAGTCTCGTCATGTGACTCACGAGAATTCACGATAAACAGGCAATTCAAGAAAGATTCCCGTCAAAACATGACGTCTGAGGATTATGACGTTCAGATTTTTGTTTGAAACTGCATATATATTTGTGTAAAATGTAACTTCCGGGTACATTTTTTGATCCCGGAAGTTCCAAAATTGTACGAGACTTACAGGCCCTTTTACGGCATTTATTTTTTTCATGTGATCCAGTTAAACTTATTTTAAATTAATCAGACAGATATAGAGTAAATGTTATGTAGAAAATATCAATTACAAAGCAGAATGATCATTAAGGATGTAGTAAGGTGGAATTTTATAAATCTACGATTTTGAATTGATACCCTAAATGGAAAGAGCATTGTTAAAGGAATAAAGTAGGCTAAAAATATTGATAGGATAATGGCCTTGTTTTCAAGATATTTCACATTTTAAAAACTGGCGGGAAAGGCTCTCTTGGACTTTTACCTTAGTGTAGCATGGACACAATATTGATTTGTTTCACATGGAAGGAAAATCTACAATGTAATAAAATCTTGCTTACTGACTTAAATGAGCTTCTGAAGACTTTGATGACTAGAAAATGGAGTGTAATGGGGCAAAATATTTTACATAGTAATACTGGATAAAATCAGAAAAATCCGAATGACTTTTACAAATTGCAAAACCTCACCTTACTACATCCTTCAGTTAAACTTCATTAAAATTTTATATCTGAAAGAACTTAAATACTTGTGAAAAAATAAGTACAGTGGAACTTGTCTAATCCAACACATTGTGAGACCATAAAAATGTGTCGGATTATACAGGATGTCGGAATACTCAAGTTTAAAAAGCATTCAAAAGCTATCTTTTGGACCATGAAACTATGTCGGATTTGACAGGATATTTGAATACTCAGGTGTCAGATTAGACAGGAATTCAAATCTACAGGTTTCAATATCTTCAATATCGACAGCATCTGTGTTTTTAGGGTTATCAAAGTCAAAATATTTTAGGGGGAACATTAAAACAGATAAATGTCCATGAATATCCTGAATGAATAAATTGGGTAGTAAAACAGTTAGGTACTAAAATGGTTAGGTTCTAAAACAGTTAGGTACTAAAAGGGTTGGGTACTTAAACAGTTAGGTACTAAAAGGGTTAGGTTCTAAAACAGTTAGGCACTTAAAGGGTTAGGTACTGAAATAGTTAGGCACTAAAAGGGCTAGGTACTAAAACAGATAGGTACTAAAAGTGTTGGGTACTAAAACAGTTAGGTACTAAAAGGGTTAGGTACTAAAACAATTAGGTATTAAAAGAGTTAGGTACTAAAACAGTTAGGCACTTAAAAGAGTTAGGTACTAAAACAGTTAGGTACTAAAAGGGTTAGGTAATAAAACAGTTAGGTACTAAAAGGATTAGGTACTTAAGCAGTTAGGTACTAAAAGGGTTGGGTACTTAAACAGTTAGGAACTGAAAAGGTTGGGTACTAAAACAGTTAGGTACTAAAAGGGTTATGTACTAAAACAGTTAGGTACTAAAAGGTTAAAATGTAATAGACCAGAATATTTGTCCTTTGAAAATGGGAATGTTCAAGTGTTCTATTGCACTTGGCCGTTGGCCTCGTGCAATAGCACACTTGATCATTGCCATTACCTAAGGACAAATATTCTGGTCTATTTTATCCAACCCATTTATCAACTGTTATTTATTGTATTTTATTGTCTGGAGTTAACGCTTCTTTGAGGACTCAAAGACAATTTTCAATTTACAGTGTCTTTAGATTTATGACAATAAATGAAGAAAACATCAGTTGAATAATGTGTTACTTTTTCATTCACTTTAGTCAAATAATTTTATAATAATGGGTTGGATACATAATAATTGGTTGGATACAATAGACCAAAATATTTGTCCTGAGGTAAAAACAATGATCAAGCTAGCTATTGCACGAGGCCAACGGCCAAGTGTAATGGAACACTTGTCCATTCCCATTAACAAAGGACAAATATTCTGGTCTACCGTATCCAACCCATTTAGCAACTGTTATTTATTGTGTTTTATTGTTTTGAGTTAACGCTTCTTTAAAGACTCAAGGACAAATTTCAATTGCCAGTGTCTTTAGATTAATGACAATATATGAAGAAAACTTCAGTTGAATAATGTGGTACTTTTTCATCCTCTTAAGTCAAATAATTTTCCTGACATAAATCAAAACATCATTACATGTAGTAAGAACTCTGTCCAACCTCCATGAAAATTACGTCATTGTCCCTGCAGACAAAGCTTCTAACAACATACTGTTTGTGTGTAAGAAACACTATCTCGACTGCCTTGTGAAGGAGATGGGCATCGACAGTTTATCTAGAAACCCTACTTATATCCCTACTACAATATCGAGGATGAGATTGTAAAAAATCACATTTCAGTGTTAGCATCATTTGGCATAAAAGCTAATGATGAAAACAATCAACTCCCTTACATCTACTGGCTACCTCAACTTCATAAGAATCCATACAAACAATGATTCATTGCCGGGTCTTCCAGATGCACCACTAAACCTCTTTCACAGCTCCTCACTACTTCGTTGACCGCAGTCAGAGAGATGGCCTGAAAAATTACTGTAATAAAGCTTACTCCACAAGCGATGTGAATCAAATGATCTCCTTGAACCACTATCCTCAACCAGTCTTTCCCGTTGCCATAGCATTCAATTCTTTTCACTTTTCTACACTTTATACAACCTTGCCACACAATAAACTGAAAACAGTAATTGCAGATTTAATACATCAATGTTTCTGCACAAAAAAATTGAGAACGCAGATACACCTATTTAGTTATATAGTTAAGAACCACACTGATTAAAACAAGAAGTACACTGAGATTGACGTCATCAAAATGTTAGAATTTTTGATCGAATGTTTTGTGTTCCAACAGACAATAGGGATTCCTATGGGAACAAACTGTGCGCCGCTTTTAGCTGACCTTTTCCTTTACTCGTACGAGGCCAAGTTTTTACAAGGGCTTATTCAAAGAGAACAAAAACATTTAGCCCAGTCCTTTAATTTCAGCTTCCGCTACATAGACGATGTACTTTCTCTTAATAATCCTAAATTTAAAGAGTATTTACATCAGATCTATCCAAATGAGCTTGAAATTAAAGAAACAACTGAAACACCTACTTCAGCTTTGTACCTAAATCTTCTATTGTATATTGACGAAGATGGAAGTTTGAAATCTAAGTAATATGACAAGCGTGATGAATTTAATTTCCCAATTGTGAACTTTCCTTTCTTAGCAGCAATATACCTACCTCTGCAGCCTATGGAGTGTACATTTCACAGTTAATTCGTTACTGTCAAGCGTGTAGTTTGTACAGTGATTTTTTTAACAGAGCAAAAACATTGTCTCAAAAGCTGCTGTTATGGATTTGTTCAACCCATTTTAATTTCTTCTCTCAAGAAATTCTATGGCCGTCACTATAGCATCATTGAAAGATATGACGTGTCAGTATCCAAAATGAAAGTGGACATTTTCAGCTAGATTCACGTCTTCCCGTATTTGACAACCGACTTTGATATTTTCCCGGATTGAATCACAGTGTGACGGGTGCTGTTTAACAGAGCAGGACATGCTCACCCTTCCGGACCACCTGATGTCGCTCTTGGTTTTATGGGAGTTCACACTGTGAGCGCTTCAGTTTTTTGTGTTGTCTTGTTATATTTTAGTTTGGCTTTATTAGTTATGTTTGTGGCACCGATCTGTCCTTGTCTTTGTTTGAATATTGGATGATTACAAAAGCTTTTCAAAAGTTAACTTGGTACTGTTTGAGGGTTAGAGAAATAACACGTTCCTTGATTTTAATTTGTTTTGTCTCAGGGTTAGCAAAAGATATTACCAATCAGCTACCTAACAGACCTTTCAAAAACATATATGCCTCACTTGCCGTTTGACGGGTGCTGTTAACAGAGCAGGACATGCTTACCCTTCCGGAGCACCTGATGTCACTTTCAGTTTCACTGNTGTTTTTTTTTTTTGTCTAACGTCATTGTTTTCTGTATTCTCGCTTTGGCCGTGTCTTTGGACTTTTTTGTAAATTTCACTCCTTTGTTTCTTCGGTATTCTACTGTCGTTGTTACAAATATTATATAGGTTTATACTCTGAAATTGATGATAATAAACTATTTGGATCGTTTTAACCTGGAGATGTGATGTTGTTTCCTTGAAATTTACCCCGTTTCCTTTCCGTTTCATATCCTTTAACTATAATGTCCGTTAAAGGCTGCATTATCTATTTGCAGTGGAAAGAATAGCATATCTGTTTTAATAGCTATGTTCATAACTTGTTTTAAGACCACAAAAAGGTAAATAAATGACATTCAAATGAAATCAAATAAATTTCCAATGCCGAATATTGATCAAATATGTTCATTTTATTTTCAGAATAACAACTCATCCGATATTTCATTGTCCATATCTTGGATCGCAACATAAGAACGACATTTGTAAGGATTTTTATATCGAAATAGTCAACAACGGCATCGTGTCAGCATATAATAAATACGGTCCTACCTTCAACTATGGATCTCGAAATTTACAATCAGGTTCCAAAAAGTTAATAATAGTTGTTGGAGCAGGATTAGCAGGACTTGTGGCTGCATTTGAATTAGAAAGGGCAGGGTATGATGTAGGTACAATTGAGTCGCATTATCATTTGATTATTTGATTGTTGGTAAGCTGATAATTATATTTCATTAGTAGTTATTTTTTTGCTGATGTACTATAACTAGGAACAACGAGAAAATAGCTTCACGCGTGTAAATGTCCAGAGCTCGAGAACTTTAGATTTAAACAATGAAATTCTTAATCTATTTCTAAGATATTTTAGCTCCTAATATACAAATGACATTTTTATGCACATTTTAAAAATCGCAAATAAAAATATTATTGGTATATCACTAAAAATGCTAATTTCAAATACTTTGATTTCTTTTCAAAATATTTTCATTTGCAGGTCCAGATACTCGAACGTCAACACAGAGTAGGAGGACGGACGAAAACATTACGTGATGGATTTGCGCCTGGACTTCATGCGGAGGGTATCACAATATGTAGCATTCTAATCATCTATCAGTTTTATTATTATTTCACCAAGACGAAGTCGGCTGAGATGTTCTTCTTCATTACATTCTTCTTCTTCTTCTTCTCCTTCTCTTTCTTCTTCTTCCAGAAATTTTTGTCCGATCGATTATTTTGAAATGGCTTGATGTATTGAAATTTGGAATTTCATTAAACAAAAAGTCCCTTCTACGAAAATAAAATCAAATTTGCTGCAATATCTAAGACCGCCGCTATTTTATGTCTTAAATTTAAGACTCAATATCTAAAAAAATTATAATTGAACAAAGTATTTGAATGATATTTCTACGATGCAGCCGTCTTCAACGGGTGTTAAACAAAAAGGTCACGAGATACAGAATATTTTGTATAAAATATTCCATTTAATGAAAGGAAGGAATTTGTGTGAAAGCAAATTTCAAAATGGCAGCTATTTCAAACATGACCTCCATAATACGTAAAATTTTCAGCTGTATTTGTTTACATTGAAAATTTATTTCCACGTACACTTTGAGTCTATGAATAAAATGGAAGCCTTGTATTTGTTGCAAGGATGACAGCGACTTTTGCTTGCAATTGCAGATCTACTTCTTTTTACGTATACGTATAGCAGTTTCATACAGTCTTCGGACATTTGAAATATATTTCAAGCAAAATATTTTGCTGCAAATCGTGGATACTTTTAAAATGTAAATTTCAAAGCACTCATCACACGAGATATATATTTATGCCCTTTCGTATTGAATTTTACAACAAACTTTTTAAATAATAATTCGTTCTTTTTCAAAACATGCTATAATAAGAGATCGTACTTAGTGTTGTAAGTATATCTTTTATGGCAAAATCAGATATAAAGCCGATTTCCTTAAGCATTTACATGTGATATTTCAACGAGAAAAGTAGTTTCATCACTGGAGGCAATACAAATAAAATTGATGTACAATAAAATTCTACAGGTCTTTGATTGTTTTATTATCATACAACGTGCAGATGATTAAGGAGAGTTGTTATAAGGGTGACTTGGTATGTTCATTTGAGAATTTATATAACGTACTTACCCTGCTGGTGCGAGGGGTCTCATCCAAAGTTCTTTTTAGGTAAGACTCAACTAAATGACCAAGTATCTGCTTGCTTGGTCAAATGTAGTACTTATATAAACAAAGCCATGCTACTTTCACTTTGCATATAACGTTCAATACTGACAATATCTGATTTCTAAAACGCTCAAGTGATCATGAAATACTTTTGGATTGACCAACTTTTTACTCAGTGTCCCTCCCTTCTGGCATGTAAAAAATACTGAAGCATTATCAATGAGGACATGCATACTCAAGGATTTGACAAGCAAAATGGGTAATTTGCATACCCCAGTTTATTGGACAGCGGGCTCACCTGATATACTACCGTGATAAAGTCCGTATCAAAAACAAAAAGTCCTATATTCTAATCTAACGTTATCGAAAGTACCGTCATTTGTTTATGATGCTACTCATATGTAAATATAATTTTTAAAGTTGGGTCATCGTCTGGATATGTCACTTGGAAGACATGCCGCTTTGAGAAAATCATATCTCCGTATAAATTGATTTTCAGGTAATTAAGAAAATTCACTAAACGTTATAACGGCCGCCTATGGAAAATATTTAGTGGAGTCTGACCTAAAGCAGAAAATTTGGGGAAATGAATTTTTTGCCAGTAAGTGACTCTGGTGACTTCAATTGGTGAAATATGCCTACATTACAGGAAATAAATGTATATTTTGCACCTTAAATCAGCCGGTATCAAATTACAGGCCTGTTCAGATATTACCTTATATTGCGCAAAATTTAAAAAATTTCCAATATTTCAAGCCCCTGTCAGACTTTAACCAAGGTTAAAAGATGTGGATACACTAAATGCGTTAGAACAATTGATGAACAAGTTACATATTTATGACAAGTTATGATTCTATCCAGACAATTCTTGAAAATGTTAAAATTAATGTTTTCTTATATTCTGGCATATATCGCGAACTCTAACGATATTGTCTCATACATTTGTATAAAATCCAAATTTTTCTCAACATATTTTTTAACTTGAATTCTATTTATAATTGTAGTTTACATACTGGATGAAATTATTGTACACAAATCTGAGTGTTGAAAAGTTCCAAAGGTTATTCTGAGTGCCATTTTATGTTGCGTGATGTTGCAATATGAGATTTTACAATAAATTGCAATTTTATACATAGTTGCTCTTATTTTTCACAACAATGATTTGATTTGTATGATGAATAAGACTACTGAGCTAAAACAGTAAAAACTTAGCAGCTGCATGCAGTTTTAAACATTTTGGACACACTTTCGTACTATCCCATGATAGGTATAGACAGAATTTTCAACCAATTTTACAATTAATTTTTATTGGAAAACAATATTATTGTTGGATAACAGAATATTATAAACAATCTATTCACTTTCTTCAGTGTGTTTTACCTTTATTTGTACATGATGATCCTTTGGTGTCAGCTCTATGTAATTTTAGTGAATGGTATGGACAGAAACTGACCTCATAAACACATGCTGCAAATAGGGATGGGGCTTAAAATGACTAGATTTTCACCATTTCTATGACTGCTTTCTTCATAAAAAGCAATTTAATGATAGTATAGTGCACAACTCTGCTCTACAGTATCACAAAATGGTCAGATGAATTTAAAACAGTCATTGATTTTTGAAGTTTGATAATCATCAGAACCTTGAATTTTTCAAAGTGCTGATAACACGTAAGTAACAGGCATTTGAAATGAGGAATAAATTTTACAGGGTCTATTTCTTTTCGTTTGGTATCCTTGAACCCTTAACCTATCGTACAAAACTTTATTCTTTACCACTTACTTACTTGAATTATTTGTATAAATAATCTAATACTGAACCATCTGATCTTTATGAAATGAGACTCGGTTAAACTTGATATTGGTCAACATAGGTTATTTAATCCTGCTAAAAACGCTTGAAAAATACACAATCACGGAAGAGGCAATTCTAGATCGAGGTAAATTTAAGGCTTGGCGGTAATCTTCATTCTGGGCTGAAAAGTTACATTTATTGACTGAATAAAAATTCCCCGTTTCCCTTCTTTTTCTTATGAGAAGCCTTCAGAAAATAGGAAAAACAATTGTTCTTTTTCGCTAAAAATTTCAAAAAATGGAAATTTCATTATTTTATGCAAAGCTGAAGCCATTTCATTGGTCGTTAAAAACCGAGTATTTTTCGTAATTTTCAACAAATATTGTAAAGAAATCATCTGAAATACAATATTTTGTTGTAATATATATCAAAATATGCATAGGTCTTTTTTAATTATCTGATGTATTTTTTTTTATAATTAAACATGATTGTGTAACATAAAGGAATATTTTGTAGGTGGTGCAATGCCTATTCCTTCAAACCACTATTTAACAAAGGGATATGTTGAAAAATTTAACATTCCAGTAAGACCTTTCATCAACCGGAATGAAAATGCTTATATTTATCTTGATGGTTTTGACAAAATCAGGATTAAAGGTACTTAGTTTTACTTTCATTACTGAATTTTAAAATTGATACAATTAAAATTATAGATTTTTGCACAATATCTCAACATTACTTTAATTCTCTAGCTTCTATACAGAAATTTACAACATCTTAAATTTTTACATATCTTTGAGTAATGGTCTTCCAAACGTTTAGATTTTATCTGCACTGAAGAGACATCAGTTGTCGAAATGCGCATATGCAGAAATTAAATTCACAGTAACCTCGGTATTTAGTTATTTGTTACCACTGGGTCGATGCCACAGCTGGTGGATTGTTAGTCCCCGAGGGTATTCACCAGCCCAGTAGTCAGTACTTCGGTGCTGACCCGAAACCGATTCTATATGGAAATTTACAATATCTAAATTTTTGGAAATTTTGTTGAAAACTAAGGAATATCTCCCTCATGCAAAGCTCTGTCCTTAGTTGATTTTCGCTTCACATTTAGATCATATTGGTTTTTTGTTCTCTGTCAGTTTTACATATCTTTGAGTGATGGTCTTCCAAACGTTAAGATTTTATCTGAACTGAAGAGACATCAGTTGTCGGAATGCGCATTTGCAGAAATTAAGTTCACAGTAACCTCGGTATTTAGTTATTTGTTACCACTTGGTCGATGCCACTGCTGGTGGACTGTTAGTCCCCGAGGATATTCACCAGCCCAGTAGTCAGTACTTCGGTGCTGACCCGAAAGCCGATTCCATATGAAAATTTACAATATCTAAATTTTTGGAAATTTTGTTGAAAACTAAGGAGTATCTCCCTCATGCAAAGCTCTGTCCTTAGCTGATTTTTGCTTTACATTTAGATCATATTGGTTATTTGTTCTCTGTCAGTTTTTACATATCTTTGAGTAATGGTCTTCCAAACGTTTAGATTTTATGCGCATATGCAGAAATTAAATTCACAGTAACCTCGGTATTTATTTATTTGTTACCACTGCGTCGATGCCACTGCTGGTGGACTGTTAGTCCCCGAGGTTATTCACCAACCCAGTAGTCAGTACTTCGGTGCTGACCCGAAAGCCGATTCTATATGGAAATTTACAATATCTAAATTTTTGGAAATTTTGTTGAAAACTAAGGAGTATCTCCCTCATGCAAAGATCTGTCCTTAGCTGATTTTGGCTTTACATTTAGATCATATTGGTTATTTGTTCTCTGTCAGCTTTTACATATCTTTGAGTAATGGTCTTCCAAACGTTTAGACTTTATCTGCACTGAGGAGACATCAGCTGTCGAAATGCGCATATGCAGAAATTAAATTCACAGTAACCTCGGTATTTAGTTATTTGTTACCACTGGGTCGATGCCACTGCTGGTGGACTGTTAGTCCCCGAGGGTATTCACCAGCCCAGTAGTCAGTACTTCGGTGCTGACCCGAAAGCCGATTCTATATGGAAATTTACAATATCTAAATTTTTGGAAATTTTGTTGAAAACTAAGGAGTATCTCCCTCATGCAAAGCTCTGTCCTTAGCTGATTTTGGCTTTACATTTAGATCATATTGGTTATTTGTTCTCTGTCAGTTTATACATATCTTTGAGTAATGGTCTTCCAAACGTTTAGATTTTATCTGCACTGAAGAGACATCAGTTGTCGAAATGCGCATATGCAGAAATCAAATTCACAGTAACCTCGGTATTTAGTTATTTGTTACCACTGGGTCGATGCCACTGCTGGTGGACTGTTAGTCCCCGAAGGTATTCACCAGCCCAGTAGTCAGTACTTCGGTGTTGACCCGAAAGCCGATTCTATATGGAAATTTACAATATCTAAATTTTTGGAAATTTTGGTGAAAACTTAAGAGTATCTCCCTCATGCAAAGCTCTGTCCTTAGCTGATTTCGGCTTTACATTTAGATCATATTGGTTATTTGTTCTCTGTCAGTTTTTTTACATATCTTTGAGTAATGGTCTTCCAAACGTTTAGATTTTATCTGCACTGAAGAGACATCAGTTGTCGGAATGCGCATATGCAGAAATTAAATTCACAGTTACCTCGGTATTTAGTTATTTGTATTACAATAATATTTCCATTCTCAGCTTGTAGTATGGAGTCACTTTTTCTCAGTGTTACGTCTTTACAGCAGGTATTTAAAGAAACTATATTTTTTTCAACCACGTGATCAAATATATGAAAAATGTTTAATATATTGTTTTGCAGGAAACTAGACTTGTTTCTTACTCTTACAATTTTGCAGGTCACCTTCTAATAGTCTTTTTCACATATCATTGTCACAATCTCAATGACACCGCGTTGTTGTTCTTTTCAAGTTGGCATTTTCATTCTTAGTAAAAACAGTAGACATTTTCATCATTATAAGGAGTTAGACCTTTGTTTAGGGACATAGCTGTTATGAAACTTGCATGTTGGTTTTAATCATATGTATATGTTCTAAGCTTATAAGTAACAAAATCATTTTAATTGTTTTTCATACCGATGCTTGAAAAGCATCGACGAAATGGACTGTTTCAAACGCCTCACTGGTTTGAAGAGTCATCTACTTTAACCAGGGTTCAATACCTTAATAGTCGGAACATTTTTAAGATACTTCCATTATAAGTGTTTCCTGTAATCTTCCTATGTGAATTTCTTTTTGACTTAAAAACTATTTGTTTCAGATTGGGAATCCGAAAATAGGATGTACTCCGATTTGTTATTTCCTGGATGGAACTCGACGTTGTCCCCCTCTATTCAGATAGAAGTAAAGGGAATACGTAAGTTGTTTTGAAAATTATAGTATTTACTGTCAGTGATATATTTTCATCAAAAATGCATGAATCGATGTATATGATACCTTACTAGAAGTAGTCGGGACGACATATTGTTCGTTGCTGTTTCTTTGTAATTNTTCTTTTTTTTTTTTTTTTTTTTTTTTTTTTTGTCTGCCAATTTTCTCAATGAACCCTGGACAGAAAGTTAGACCACAATGAGAAGATATGCATGTACCAGCATTTTTTTTTCCAAAAAACGGCCGACAATTACGTTAAAACAATGATGATATAATAGCTCAGGAACTGCTCTGCAGAATTTGTTCATATTTGTGGTAAATGTGAATAAGATAAGACAAAAAATTGATTCGAAATTGTTTTTTCAAAATACCTGCTTTATGTAAGATAGCTGAAATTTTATGTTAAAATATACAGGATTTAATATTTCAGGAACTGCTTTGTATAATTGGTTTATATTTTGTATAAATGATTGATAAAATGAGAGGAAGGAAATCATGCAAGAAAATCAAAATGGCTGCCATTTCAAAAATGTGGCACAAAATACGTCAAAATTTTAACTCTGTCTGATATCAATGAAAATGATCTAGGTGAAATTGGATGCTACAAAACAAGATGGAATCATCGACTTGGACGTCTTTGGGCGACATCAGCAACTGCTTGCGATTGCAAATCTAGTTAAGGTCTTTCACCACATGTGAAAGAACTTACTGTAATTCTTCCGATTATTTCTTTTCCTTTTTCTTCCACCGCTCAATCCTGGAAACTACGTGACCTATCATTTCGATACTTGAGGTGATATTGCCTGAAGGATGCAAAAACTTAGTCAAGCATATCAAGCTATTTTTAGTAAAGGAGTTATCTCCCCGAAGACCGGAAACGTTGTTATCATGTTAGCTCAAAAATCGTAACCGATATCAAAGTTCTGATTTAGGGAAATTGTTGCAATCATCCTAATGACGATTTGTCATGTAAAAAAAAATTTGGGTCGCGACCCTGGTTACGCGTTTTTGACCCGTAAATATGCAAATTTCTCAAAGTTATCGGATCTCCACCAAATTTAGTTTCCAGGTAGCTGTAATAGTCCTGATTGCAAATCTGGGGGTCAAAAATATTTTTTGGCCGCATTTTCAAAATGGCCGCCATTCGAAATTTTATCTCCGAAACGATAAAAAATATCTGAAAACATTATATTGCAAAAATACTCCTCTCATTGATAACTCCACTTTATTCAACAGGTGCGAAACTCTGTGATCAACCGTTTTTGACCAATAGCCCTTGACGCGTTTCGATAAATCGGTTTTTCGCGAATAACTTTTAAACCCTTACAGATAATATAGTAAACATATATATTTTAAGTAATCAGTGCGATGAGAGCTTAAATTTGAGTACCAGGTTGATGGTGATCGGTGACCTTTGACCTGTTTAGGAGATAAACTCAGAAACCATAATAGATAGCTTAAAAAGCTTATCAGGAAAAATGACAAACATATAAAGGGCTACATTTGTTTCAATCGGACCGAAACTCTCCGATGACTCCCTAAAGAGTTAGTGCCCTTGACGCGTTTCGGGGAATGTTTTTTTACGTATAATTTATAAACAGTTACAGATAATATAATCAAGTAATATATCAAATTAATCAGTGAGAAGAGACCTTCAATTTGAGCACAAGGTCAAAGGTCAAGATCATAGCCAATTTTTAGGTTTTTTTTCAGTAGAATCTTTACAACAGTAAGAGATAGGTGATCAAATGTATAGCAGAAAAGGAAATAAATTCAATTACAAACTGGAAGTGACATCATGAAATCATGGTGAAAGACCTTGCAATTGTTCTCTGAACAATTGACCTTTTAGTTATTCTTACTATTCTTTGACGTTGTTTTTTATTTTTGCAGTAGATCTGTATTCAAAAACATTGCAACCAATCATTGATGAACTTTACGAATGTGTAGCTACAAGTGGTACTAACGAAGGCTGGGAATGGTGGGTTGAAAAATGGAGTAAAATAACTATTGGTGATTTTCTCAGAACAACCATATACGAAAAAACATCTTCAAGTTATCGGCCATGGTCAGAACAGGCAATAAAAGGTTTAGAGGTGTGTCAAGTCAATCGTCTTGTTATTTAAATTTCTAATTGTTCTACGTTGCGTCTCGCCAAAAATATACTAATTTGAGGATTCATCTAAAAATATATTAAAATATTTCTCGTTAAAAAATTTAGTTAATAGTAAAATAATAATTGATAATTTTTTTTCAAATATATGTATACTCATTGTTCTTAAACAAGCAGATAAATAATCAAAGTACAGCAAGTGTGGCTACTGATATAATTTGTTTATTATCATTTGTAAACAAACGATTAAAAAAAAGGTGATAAGATAACATGGACTCCATAAGTAGTGAAAGAAAAAGTTGATTTGATAATAATCTCCTGTTATCTTTGCATTACTGTAGTGTGATAAAATTCCTGTTAAGAAAATTTTATCTGTCAAGATGGGGGGATGTTTACAATTTATTTCTGGGTAAATCGAAACAAACAACAAATTAGCTGTTTTTATGAGTGAATTTGCTGTTTGTTGATATAAAGACGGAAATAGATACGCTTAGATAAACGATATTCGTATATCTTTTATTGCAGATTACGGCCGGCACACCTCAATTCAGCTTGAATTTAGTTGAATTTTTGCGAAATGAAATAAACGAATGTTGGACTGGTCAGCTCACAGTTCCTGTAAATGGAATGGACTCCATTGCTAAGGAATTTATCAAGAGCCACAAATTGCCCTCTGGAAAAGTTGTTGATTTAGATAAACAAATATCATATGGAATTGAAGTTACCCGTGTCCTAGTGAAGAATGATAACGAAGTAGAGGTTATTGACCAAGATGTTCTTACAGGACAAACTAAGACACTATCAGGAGATGCAGTTGTCATAACGATGTCGTTACCAATTCTAAGCCAAATGGAAATTGACTTTCCAAAAGAAATTAAACTAGTTCTTGGTCGTATCAATACCTTCCCAGCAACAAAAGTTATTGTCCAATGCAAGAAAAGATTCTGGGAAAAACAAGTAGGTCAAGGAGGATGTACAAAAACAAACTTACCAATTAACCAGCTTTATTACCCTAATCAAAATAATTTTGAAACCCAGCTTGACCAAGAGATTTTGGTCTGTTATACATTGGGGAAAAATGCCGTGACATTTGGAACCAAAAATACTCAAGATGCAACAGAAATGGCAGTAAGACAAATTACAAAAATACATCCCGAAATGAAAGACAACTATGAATTTGGATATGTACAAGCATGGTTCAGCGACGAGACTTCAAAAACATTCTATGCTTGTTTACCACCCGACCAATACAGTGATGGTGGAAAA
>MJUU01016338.1:16859-45723 GCA_002080025.1 Modiolus philippinarum | reverse complement strand
GTTAAGGTATGATGGTTTGTTATTGTAGTAGAATCTAATGGGCGATGGTCCATGCTAAAGTGCGGTGGTCGAATGACAGAACGAATTAATTACCCAATATTTATCCCCCACACTTTCTGAAAAAAATTCGGTGATTTTGTTTTCGTCTCCGTCTGTCCGAAACAATGTGACGCGAACTGCTCCTACATTTTTCGAATTAGGGTTTTAATTTTGGTATACAATTGTTGCACATATGCAACAAATGCGCACTAAGCTTTCGAATTTTTGAAATTGGTATAAATGCAAACAAGAGTCCCAAGATGTCGATTTTGACACATGTTGCATGTAACGCGAACTCATCCTACAGTTTTGGAACAACGGCAGTAGAATACCGAAAGAACAAGGGAAGCGAAGACCACAAAAAACGAAATCCGAAGACATGGCAAAAACGGCAACAGAGAAAAACAAGGACGTGAGACAGGTACAATGCACGGAAATAAAAAGACGACACCAAAAACTAAGGCACTCATAGTGTGAACTCCCGTGAAAACCGGGAGTGACATCAGGTGCTCCGGAAGGGTAAGCATGTCCTGCTCCACTAGCGACACCCGTCACACTATCAGTGAGGTATATATTGTTTTGAAAGTTCTGATTTGAGGCTGATTGAAATTGCCATTTTCTAAACCTTAGACAAAACCAATAAAAATCCATGGTACGTGTTACTTCTCTAACCCTCAAACAGTACCAAGGTAAAAATTTGAAAAGCTGTTTTAAGTTTCTTGAGTATTCAAACATAAACCAGGACAAACCAGTAGCACGAACATAATAACGAAGACAAAACTAAAATCTCACAGTATGATATACAAGACAACACAAAAAAATAAAACCACTGACAGTGTGAATTCACATTAAGACCGAGAGTGATTTAGAGATTAAATTTTGTTGTAGAATTGTTGCACAGAGTTTGTAGATGCGCAATAAGCTTTCGGATTTTTTTTTTTTCTTGGTGCAAACGAGAGGCCCCAAGATGTCAATTTTAACAAAGACTAAGAGATGCGGATTTTGACACCAATGGCATGTACGCACTATTTTATGAAAGTATATGGAGAAAATGAACATGAGACCATAACACATATGTTAACTCCAACTGCAATAATTTTAATGAGCTGTGTGGCTTTTTCGGAAATTAATTTCTCATCAGCAGCTCTAGAACCCAAACAAAGGAAATCCATAATTTCAAAAACCAAACGAAATCTGAATAATCATTGATATATATAGCTAACGACAAAACAACGATAAATCCTTCGGTTTAAGAATTTAGATAATTTAGATAATAACTGAACAAAGTGTACACATGAGATATTATCTCATGTACAAGTACACCACAACTAAGAAAAATAAGGAGCACACATCTCTACCACGGGGAATTGTTTTACCAACTTCACACTGCAATAACAGACAGACTCCTGCATTAAATATTTTATGAAAGGATATGGAGTAAAAGAATATAAGACCATACATAACACATATGTGAACTCCAACTGCTAAAAATTTATTGAGCTGTATGGCCATTTCGGAAATTAATTCCTCATTAGCAGCACTATAACCCAAACAAAGAAAATTCATAATTTCAAATATTGTTTAAAATGCATAAAATCAAACGAAATCTGAATAATCAGTAAAATCAAATATATCAAAGCACAAAACTACGATGGAGGGAGTTGATCATTCGGTTTTAGAATTTACACAACTTAATTTAGATTACAGTAATTGAACAAAGTCTACACATGAGATATTATCTCATGAACAAGTACACCATATATAAGAAAAATAAAGAGCATACATCTCTTCCAAGGGGAATTGTTTTACCAACTCCACACTGCAATAAAAGACAAACTCCTGTAATAAATATTTTATGAAAGGATATAGAGAAAATGAACATGAGACCATAACACATATGTAAACTCCAACTGCAATAATTTTAATGGCCATTTCGGNACGAACATAATAACGAAGACAAAACTAAAATCTCACAGTATGATATACAAGACAACACAAAAAAATAAAACCACTGACAGTGTGAATTCACATTAAGACCGAGAGTGATTTAGAGATTAAATTTTGTTGTAGAATTGTTGCACAGAGTTTGTAGATGCGCAATAAGCTTTCGGATTATTTTTTTTTTCTTGGTGCAAACGAGAGGCCCCAAGATGTCAATTTTAACAAAGACTAAGAGATGCGGATTTTGACACCAATGGCCTGTACGCACTATTTTATGAAAGTATATGGAGAAAATGAACATGAGACCATAACACATATGTTAACTCCAACTGCAATAATTTTAATGAGCTGTGTGGCTTTTTCGGAAATTAATTTCTCATCAGCAGCTCTAGAACCCAAACAGAGGAAATCCATAATTTCAAAAACCAAACGAAATCTGAATAATCATTGATATATATAGCTAACGACAAAACAACGATAAATCCTTCGGTTTAAGAATTTAAATAAATTAGATAATAACTGAACAAAGTGTACACATGAGATATTATCTCATGTACAAGTACACCACAACTAAGAAAAATAAAGAGCATACATCTCTTCCAAGGGGAATTGTTTTACCAACTCCACACTGCAATAAAAGACAAACTCCTGTAATAAATATTTTATGAAAGGATATAGAGAAAATGAACATGAGACCATAACACATATGTAAACTCCAACTGCAATAATTTTAATGGCCATTTCGGTAATTAATTCCTCATAAGCAGCACTAGAACATAAGCAGAGGAAATCCATATTTTCAAAAATTAATTAAAATGCATGAAACCAGATGAAATCTGAATTTTCAGTAATATCAAATAAAGCTAAGGACATGGAGGGATTCAATCCTTTGGTTTTTGAATTTACATAATTAAGATAATAGTTATTGAACAAAGTGTACACATGAGATATTATCTCATGTATAAGTACACCATCTCTAAGAAAAAATAAAGAGCATACATCTCTACCACGGGGAATTGTTTTACCAATTCAACACTGCAATAAAAGACAAAATACAAAAAATACCAAAGTTGCATAAAAAAGTAAATTTCGATATGCTGTACACGTGTTTCAAGGAGTAACCTCTCATCAGCAGCATTAAAATCAAATAATATGGAAAACCATAATCGAAAAGCAGTCAAAAAGAAGTACTCAGTTCCAAAAATATCGAAATAGGAAGCCAAATCCAGTACCAAGGACATCTACCGAGTGCCATACACGGAATGAAGCCTCAGTATTTTTAAGGGGTTAGAACTTTGATAAAAACTGTAAATTTCTATAACACACAAGGTAAAATTTTCATGTCAGACAAGTCTGACTATTGGGCTTGTCAATACTCTCGGTGACCTCTGGTCCACCAGCAGTGGCATCGGCCCAATGGTTCAAAATACAAAAACTACCGAAGTTGCATAAAAACAGTAAATTTCGATATGCTGTACACGTGTTTCAAGGAGTAACCTCTCATCAGCAGCATTAAAATCAAATAATATGGAAAACCATAATCCAAAAGCAGTCAAAAAGAAGTACTCAATTCCAAAAATATCGAAATAGGAAGCCAAATCCAGTACCAAGGATATCTACCGAGTGCCATACACGGAATGAAGCCTCAGTATTTTAAAGGGGTTAGAATTTTGATAAAAACTATAAATTTTTATAACACGCAAGGTAAAATTTTCATGTCAGACAAGTCTGACTATTGGGCTTGTGTATACCCGGGAGGACCTTTGGTCCACCAGCAGTGGCATTGGCCCAATGGTTCAAAATACAAAAAATACCGAAGTTGCATAAAAACAGTAAATTCCGATCTGCTGTACACGTGTTTCAAGGAGTAATCTCTCATCAGCAGCATTAAAATCAAATAATATGGAAAACCATAATCCAAAAGTAGTCAAAAAGAAGTACTCAATTCCAAAAATATCGAAATAGGAAGCCAAATCCAGTACAAAGGGCATCTACCGAGTGCCATACACGGAATAAAGCCTCAGTATTTTTAAGGGGCTAGAATTTTGATAAAAACTGTAAATTTCTATAACACACAAAGTACAATTTTCATGTCAGACAAGTCTGACTATTGGGCTTGTGAATACCCTCGGAGAACTCACCAGCAGTGGCATCGGCCCAATGGTTCAAAATACAAAGAATACCGAAGTTGCATTAAAACAGTAAATTTCGATATGCTGTACACCTGTTTCAAATAGTAATCTCTCATCAGCAGCATTAAAATCAAATGATATGGAAAACCATAATCCAAAAGTAGTAAAAAAGAAGTACTCAATTCCAAAAATATCGAAATAGGAAGCCAAATCCAGTACCAAGGACATCTACCGAGTGCCATACACGGAATGACGCCTCAGTATTTTAAAGGGGTTAGAATTTTGATAAAACTGTAAATTTCTATAACACACAAGGTAAAATTTTCATGTCAGACAAGTATGACTATTGGGCTTGTGAATACCCTCAGGGACCTCTGGTCCACCAGCAGTGGTATCGGCCCAATGGTTCAAAATACAAAAAATACCGAAGTTGCATAAAAACAGTGAATTTCGATATGCTGTACACGTGTTACAAGGAGTAACCTCTCATCAGCAGCATTAAAATCAAATAATATGGAAAACCATAATCTAAAAGTAGTCAATAAGAAGTACTCAATTCCAAAAATATCGAAATAGGAAGCCAAATCTAGTACCAAGGACATCTACCGAGTGCCATACACGGAATAAAGCCGCAGTATTTTTAAGGGGTTAGAATTTTGATAAAAACTGTAAATTTCTATAACACGCAAGGTAAACTTTTCATGTCAGACAAGTCTGACTATTGGGCTTGTGAATACCCTCGGGGACCTCTGGTCCACCAGCAGTGGCATCGGCCCAATGGTTCAAAATACAAAAAATACCGAAGTTGCATAAAAACAGTAAATTTCGATATGCTGTACACGTGTTTCAAGGAGTAACCTCTCATCAGCAGCATTAAAATCAAATAATATGGAAAACCATAATCCAAAAGTAGTCAAAAAAAGTACTCAATTTCAAAAATATCGAAATAGGAAGCCAAATCCAGTACCAAGGACATCTACCGAGTGCCATACACGGAATGAAGCCTCAGTATTTTTAAGGGGTTAGAATTTTGATAAAAACTATAAATCTTTATAACACGCAAGGTAAAATTTTCATGTCAGACAAGTCTGACTATTGGGCTTGTGAATACCCCCGGAGACCTCTGGTCCACCAGCAGTGGCATCGGCCCAATGGTTCAAAATACAAAGAATACCGAATTTGCATAAAAACAGTAAATTTCGATATGCTGTACACGTGATACAAGGAGTAACCTCTAACAGCAGCATTAAAATCAAATGATATTGAAAACCATAATCCAAAAGTAGTCAAAAAGAAGTACTCAATTCCAAAAATATATAAGTAGGAAGCCAAATCCAGTACCAAGGACATCTACCGAGTGCCATACACAGAATGAAGCCACAGTATTTTTAAGGGGTTAGAATTTTGATAAGAACTTAATTTCTATAACACGCAAGGTAAAATTTTCATGTCAGACAAGTCTGACTATTGTATTCAAACTCCTTTTTTAAATATTTTATGAAGGATATGAAGTAAATGAACATGGGACCATAATTGAAATTCCAACTGGAATAATTTTAATGAGCTGTATGGCCATTTCTGAAATTAATTCCTAATCAGCAGCTCCTGCTTCATATTTGGATTTGGGGATTAAATCTTTATGCAAATTTGTTGCATATAGTCTGCAGATTTGCAATAAGCTTTCGGAATTTTGGTTCCGATTGCAACTCTGGTAAATTTTCTGAAAATGTTGAAGACACATATTTTTTTTGAAATTTTTGAATATAATCTTATATTCTGTCAATTGTTTGGTGAAAAACGAAATTCTGAAAACTTAGGATTCTGAGAGCTGGTTCCAGTTTTGTTTCATTTTCTGAAGGTCTCAAAGACCGCTTATTTCTTTGTAATTCCACCTAGTAACCGAACTTAAAATGTTTGTGTAGTTAAGGACAAACATTTTCATCAATTTGATTTCGAAAATATCAAATTTAGGTAAATTTCCTGAAAGTCTAAACGACCTCTTATTTTTTGAAATTCTACCTAGCAACAATATCTAAATTGTGTAGTTGAGGACAAATATTTTCATTAATTGGATTTCCACAATATTTGATTCCAATTTTGGTAAATTTCTGGAAAGTCTCAGAGACCACTTATTTTTTGGAATTCTTCCTAGCAACCATACTTAAATTGTTTGTGTAGTTTAGGACAAACATTTTCCTCAATTTGATTTCCCAAAATATTTGAATTCAAGTTTGGTAAATTTCCTGAAAGTCTCAAGGACCACTTATTTTTTAGAATTCTACCTAGCAACTGTACTCAAGATGTTTGTGTATTTTAGGACAAACATTTTCATCAATTGGATTTTAAAACTATTTGATTTCAATTTTGAAAAATTTCCTGAAAGTCTCAACGACCACTTATTTTTGTAATTCTACCTATCAACCATACTTAAATTGTTCGTGTAGTTCAGGATAAACATTTTTCTAAATTGGATTCCATAAATATCTTATTCCAAATTTTGGTAAATATCCTGGAAGTCTCAAAGACCACTTATTTTTCGAATTCTACTTAGCAACCATATAATCCGCAACAAATTCTTTTAGTAAAAATAACGACTATCAATCGTTTGATTTAAAAAAAAATATTGAAAATATTGATGCCCATGGTGTATAACAACTGTTTTCTGTTTCAAGCAGGGAGTGCTGTCGTTTCCGACAACATGTCTTTTTTTTTATCGTAATAAATGATTATTTATATGAATTAAAAAAAGCAGTTGATGAAATGCCGTACAATTCATAACTTTTAAAGAACGTTGTACGCTTTTCCCGAATGTTCTCAAAAACGTCA
The DNA here is from genome assembly GCA_002080025.1 of Modiolus philippinarum. Taxonomy (NCBI): domain Eukaryota; kingdom Metazoa; phylum Mollusca; class Bivalvia; order Mytilida; family Modiolidae; genus Modiolus; species Modiolus philippinarum. Next base: position 38,785 of record MJUU01016338.1, on the reverse strand, counting down.
ATGAATAAAATGTAACATGACGCGAAGTATTCGTGACGTCAAATTAGATGCTCCGATCAATGAATATGCCAGATTGGGGTTTTTGTTCTCGGGGAAGAGGGGGAATAAAGAGAAACTAAGAAAATTTTTGAACAGTCCTGGAAAAGAACATAGCCATTTAAAAGAAATTCCAGAGATGTGTGCAAAATTAAAAAAGATAATAACTAAATAAAGGAACTACTCAATATTCAGGGGACCCTGTCCAAGACATGCTAGCATTCTCCATAACCTAACACTTACAAACTCAAACCTTAACCCATAACCTAAACCTTAACCAAAGCCGAATTATGGAAAATGTAAACGAATTGCCACTCTAAAGGATTGGGTTCCCTTAATTAAGATTATGCCTTTATGTTAGAGCATTGTGGCCATAGATGGGGTTCAAGTGGTTGGACCCCTTTTCCTTTATATTTTTATTTTCAAAATTTAAGTCAAACTGACAGAAAATGGTAACTCTTCTTTTTCCTAGAACCTAATTTTAATCCCAACTTTTTTTAAGACTTGGTCAGTCAGTGGGTTAGACATGTTAGAGTATAGTACAGTTTTTTTGGTACCTTGATATACGTCGATCAATTTGTTGAAAAGTCAAAATCAGCAAAGGACAGAGCTTTACACAAGGGAGAAATTCCATAGAAAGAATTTTTTTTTAATTTAAATATTGGAAGGTTCTAAATAAAATCGGTGTTCGGGCCAGCACCGCAATACGGCTTACACCATCGGGCACTAAGAATAACCAACCAGAGGCATTAGTCCACTTGTAACCAGAGGTGTGTTTTGTATACAAAAACGAATGTCTCCCCAAATTCATATCTTCCTGGAGATTATTTGTGTTTTTATATGACGAAATTGCATTTGAATAATTTGGTTGAAATCCAGTGAAAGATGTGGGAGAATTAGTGTCCACAATCTTAATTTATCAAACTTCTATGACAAAAAGGAACATAACACCCACAGTTTGCCCATCAATCTAGCCAGACAATATGCACAACAAAGCATGATGATCATCTATTCTGTCAGGTTTGGTAGAAATCAATGAAAGATGAGAGAGAATTAGCGTTCACAAAGTTTATTTAGCAAAATTCTATGTCGAAAAAGGGGCATAACCCCAACAAAAACTTGTTGATTAATTCGGTCAGACAATATGCATAACTAGGCATAATGGTCAACAATCCTGTGAACTTTGGTTGAAATCCGATGAAAAATGTTGGAGAATTAGCGCCCACAAAGTTAATTTAGCAAAATACACAAATTGGCCGATCAATCCGGCCAGACTATATGCACAAGTAGGCATGATAATGAACAATCCTGTATGGTTTGATCGAGATCCGATGGAAAATGCAGGAGAACTTTGTGACAGACAGACAGGCTAACGGACGACAGGCTGAAAAGACAAAAACAATATGCCTTTCCTTTGAGAGGAGGGAGACATAATAAATTACAAAATTCCGAAGTTACAGTAAATTTTAGTTTCTTGCATTTGGTCATTTCTACAATCTACGTCTCTTTATTGGAGATCAAATCAAAACATTTTGGACAACATAAACCAAACTTTGTGAAATCTGATAGGTCTACACGCTATTATCAAATTATCACCTACTTCAAGAAGCGATTGTATGATTAGAACATAACGACTGCATTATTCCGGTTTGTCATATACGAAAGGATATGGAGTAAATGAACATGATACCATAACATATGTTAACTCCAACTGAAATAATTTTAATGAGCTGTATGGCCATTTCGGAAATTATTTCCTCATCAGCAGCACTAGATCTAGAGCAGTACATATACATTACAGCGTTTATCTATTCATTCATGAACAGCGGTCCTAACATTATACTCAGTAAGTGGAAACCAATGCATTTAGCCTGTTCAACATAACACTAAAGTTTGACGTGACAATATGGATAAACAGTCGCACTTAAGCGCAGTAGGCCATTGTATTTTAGCATGGACCACTGCACTTTAGCGTTGATCATTGTACTTTAGCATAGGCCATTGCCAACCATTACGTTTTACAGTCTTACATATATACATTCAAAATGCATTCTATTTTGCAGAAAATGTTGATAATTCCACAGTTATTTGTGATATAACGAAATGAACAACAAGAGTTAAAATATCCACCACCAAACAAAAAAGTGTATTTATTTTCTGCAAATGGCTAATTCCATAGCCTCCCTATTGCTGATAAAATGCAAAAATTTTGAAGGCGGAAAAATCAAAAGATCAATACATTCTGATACAGATAATTAATGAATTAGTCGTCAAAAAATGTCAAAAACCGCTTGGGAAAGAGCGTTGCACACCAGATACTACTTAACTACAATTTCAAAATGATTTTTTTTTTCGGAAGGGGGGGGGTGACACCGATCTCATGTACTTCTAAACAAGTGAACACCCTCTGCTTCTTTCAGTTCATCACCAAAGGCATCGCCCCAGGAAAAAATAAATACTTAAATAAAAATATAATATAAAATTGAAGTTCTCATTTGCTTTGTGTTTCACAAATAGTTTGCAATTATTTTGTGGTCGTTGTAAATCTTAGTTTTTTATACATAATAATAATGCAATAAATAGAACATATTGTTAAAATTGAGTAGAAAACAAAAATGTCTATCATGTAGTATGCATACCATGGCATATCAAGTGAGTGGGGCCTTAAATGGGTTGATCCGTATTTGGTTACTACATCAATCCAATATGCAGCTCTTTGTGAAGGTGTTTGAGGGCGACTACGGAATATTACAGAAGCATTCTTTATAGCTGATTCAAAGTTACTGTTGTGAACTATTTTTTCAATATTTGTTAGTAAATCTTCTGGAGAAAAATTCATTATATCCATTTGAATGCCATATCCTTTCTCAACCATTATATTGGCATTCGATGGTTGATCAAAGCCAAAAGGAAATCCAATCATAGGGACACCATGGTATAAAGCTTCAAAAATTCCACTGTTACCACAGTGAGTAATAAACAACTTAATCTTCGGATGTCCCAGTAAGTCATTTTGTGGTAACCATGGCAACAGTAAAACATTTCCCCGTAATTCCTCTTTGCTTCCTTCTCTGAAAATGAACTTTAGGTTTGGTGCTTTGTTGAAGATGTTGATAAGATTTGTTATAATTGTTCCAGGTATTGCCTTGATCAAGGTACCGAAAGAGACTACTACTATGCCATCTTTTGCTGCTCCGACAAATTTTTCTATCGTAGGCGGAAGTGACTTTGCATCTCCTGTAGTCAGCCCGCCACAAGGAATTACATATGGAGGAAGGTTAGATGGAATTCCCATGAGAACATCACCATTAACTATATGAAGAAGTACATTTCGTTGAAGATCTGAGTTAGAGATAAATTCTCGCTCCGGAACGAATTTACAAACCAAGCATTCATAAGAAATCAATGTTGGTCTAAGAAAGTCAAACATATGTAAAATGAAATTCATTGCACGTTCTGAAAATGTCATTTTTTCGGTGAAAGTGGAATACAGTGTTGGCATAAACGAAGGGTTAAGTGGAATTCTATTTAGAAACGTGTCAAACAACTTACTCAAATATATAAACGGCAAAGTTAATTTGTATGCTAGTACTTCGAAACAAGTAAATGGATTGAAATCGACAATTGCTATGTCAAAGTTTAGTTTTTGTAATGATTCAAACAAATTCTTATCAGTAAGAACACTATGGCATAACTCAACACCGGAATTCCACAGACGGTACAATGCAGACAGCCCTAAACCTGTTATTTTACTTTCTAAACACAATGCACTTTCCTTTCCGAAAGTAGATTCGTCCAAACTTTTTGCTGTTATAGTCGACACATTTATCTCATCCTGAACTATTTGCTTTTGTATTTCTGTAGGAACAACAACCGTCACAGAATGGTTTTTCTTCATTAATTCTCTTGCCACAGATAATGCTGGATATATATGACTTCTCACAGGCATAAGGAGCATCACATAGTTAGAGCAGTGTACAAACATTATTGGCATCAGAATCTGAAGACAAAGTAGTTTCATGCATTTCATTTCTATTCTGAAATAGACAAAAAGATTGACATGACAAAAAGGCATTACACTCATTAACATATAAAGTCATAGATCGAAACATGTAAAACAATATCGCCTTATGAACCAAGCAAAAACTAAAAAAGAAAGAGTTCGTTATCTACTTATCTATATATTTGCATCGCAAAATATGTTAGTTTTACGAGTAAAACAAATGTTTTTACGTTAATACTAACTTTCAGTTAAACAACATTAATTTAGAATACTTTTCTCCAAGAAAAAATATACGTTTCTCATTAAAATTAAGAATTTTACTTGACATGTTGCTTACTTTACCTGCTGTTATAATTTCATAAATGCTTCTTTTATATTGAAGTTTTCGCATTTTTACAAAACCAGTATAATCGTTAGTTCGTTTCAATAGGTCAATATTACTTTGTATTAGTGCATTTTTTAGATTTATTATGCAGAATCAACTTTACGTACATGTATTAATATATATTACTCAAAAGAAGAAAATTTCTTTCACATTCATAACCGTATTATTCCTATCGCTACTACTATTTAAAGAAGATGGGGCTTATAACAAGATAACCAAACAGAGTGGTCATAACCAAAGTCAACGATAAAAAAAGGTAAATCAGTTGGAAACCACCGGAAAAATTGTCGACCGCAATAGTCCTGACTATGTACAGGCACTTCAAAAGAAATGGTGGGTTAAACCGGTTTCAGTATGGCACTCCAGACCTTCCCTTCCATCGCGGTAGTGTCTGGTTGCAATACAACAGCTGTTGCCATTAAAAGGTCGAAGACACTTAAAAAAGGATTTCAAAACTCATGTCGTATTTTTTTTATCAGAAGAAAATACCATGCCTGTTTATTCGATTATGTATTTATACGTTTTTTTATGACACCGTTGTCGACATACCAGTCATTTATAGTTTCAAGTATCTTTTTTTTTCATTTTGGGTATAGATATATTGTTTAGGCGTACATGAAGAGTATTTATATGCCTTAAATATGTAGTCAACATATAAGTAATTATAAGTTACCATTTGATATTTGAGTAACCGTTGTTTTCCTATAAAAGACAATACCGTTAACTAGACCTGCAAACATAATGGAAGCGAATATAAAAACACAGAAACATTGCATCTTCCTCATTTATTTAAACGGTCAATTAAAAAAATCAAATTTCAAGGTAAGTGAGAATTGAAACATCAGTCCAAAGGTCAGTAAAATTTAGGTTCCTAATCCGCAACAAAATAGTTTTGGTCCAGACTTTACAACCGCAATGACAAGCACAAACTACATCTTAACTTTGGATTATATTTAATTATCACTTATTTAAACCAAAGATCTTAAGCGATATGAATAACAAAATACCGAAGTTACTGTGAATTTAGTTTCTTCATATGCGCATTTCGACAACTTAAGTCTCTTCAGTGCAGATTTTATCAAAATTAAAGACTGGTCTTGTCTGTGTTACTATTGTTCTCATGCTTTTGATGCTGTTAGCTTTTATTCTGTGCATTTGCCCGATATATCATATTCTTTCCACTTTTATTTCTCTATTGTTATCATAACTTGTGCATTGTCCATCTGTTGAAATTATTTGGTCTTAGTGTCCCAGTATATCTTAATTTGCTCTCAGGTGACTGATCTTGAGGTTCAAACGATTTCCATTCATTCTTAATTGTCTTTATAAATATTATTTGTTAGTTTTTGTTTTTTTTTGGTTTTTCTTTTTTGTCATTACTATAAATTCTTATCTTCATTCCTGTGATGAACTTCTTTAAAAATACTGTAGAACTGAAGATTGTTACATTTGCAAATGGTTAAATTATTGCAGTGATTACCACACCTTTCATAAATGCTCTCAAATGGTGTAATATTAGAAAATAGTGTTTCTTTGAATTATTGATGCATCAATTTATTCCTGGAAGGCGCAAAAATTATGTATAAAAAAGTTATGGAAAAAAACAAAATTTAAGCAATATTCTTGCTTCTAAAATGATAAATCTTAAGCAACATCCACGTATAAAGCACAAAATTAATATTTTAAAAATTCAGATCAATTGATCCATCGTCATTCTATCCATGTATAAAACAAAATTAATCGAATATTCACCACAAAAGCCATGAATAGTCAGGCAGGGAAGTAGTTCACAAAAATTGTCTCCCCTGTAAGTTTGTTTACCTGCCATCTCCTCTAGTAAACAAGATGTGTGATGACACGGCCACGGTAAAAGAACAAACAAATTTCTAACATTTGCGGTATTTTTTACATTTCACATACTATGTGAAAATACAATATTGTAAGGTTCACATACTATGTGAACCTTACAATATCTAAATTTTTGTAAATTTTGTTGAAAACTAAGGAGTATCTCCCTCATGCAAAGCTCTGTCCTTAGCTGATTTTGGTTTCACATTTAGATCATATTGGTTATTAGTTCTCTATCAGTTTTGAAACATCTTTGAGTTTATGGTCTTCCAAACCTTTAGATTTTATCTGCACTAAAGAGACATAAGTTGTCGAAATGCGCATATGCAGAAATTAAATTCACAGTGACTTCGGTATTTGGTTATATTTATCTTGTGCTACAAAAATCGCCTTATGGTACAGATATTCTACAAATGCACAATTGCCGTTGATAAATTTATAAAACATTGTTTCAAAACCAAGTCTATCTGACTAGTCAAATTTATGATAATAAAGAAAAAAATCTAGCTACCCTCAACGGGCATGGGCGGAAACAAAATGTAGGAGTTTTATTGAATACATATGTATGCATCGTATAAACCATATCAAATTGATTTCTGTATATGGCCTTTTTCAGGATCCACTTTTTTCAAGTTTTTAAGTAGGGAGAAAACGGACTTTTCATGATATTTTTAGCTCGCGAGTGATTTGTACTCACTTTGAGATAAATATATGGGGTAATTAGAGGCGCATGTATTACTTTTAGTATTTTCAATTTGTTAAATTTCAAGATTTTCGGACACGTGTTAATTAGTATTTAAAGTGTAATATAAGGGTGGTTACCATTTGGTATTCTTTTAGGGTGATTTGTTGGCAGTTTCGTTTTTATATAAAGTTGATTCCTGAAAGAAACCTCAGAAAGAATGCATAGGAAAGAAAAATTTGACCGCATTTGAACTTTTATTCTAGAGAAACGCTACAAAGGGCGGACATAAAAATTTGCACAAGGATTAACAAGGATATTGGCAATCTGTATAAAATTTTGGTCAAAATCGAAAAATGGCCTTTTTGGGGATCCACTTTGAAAAACAGGCACTAAATGATCTTTTATGCCGATTTGTGCATTGTATGTGCATCTTCACATTCACCTGCGGCAATCTACGTTGTTTTCATATAAATACAAATAAAAGGGATGAAAAATATTTGTATATTTTCCAATGGAGATAACTTTTATTATTATGCATCTATGGTAAACAATCCAAAAGTAACATATCTACCTCATTTGAAAGAGAGCTCAATTTCTATTGTTCTATTTCAACCACTTCCCCGCCTGTAGTGTGGTGCCTTTTCTGATTTGTCACTTCTTTAGGTTCTCAAATGTCATTTCTTTCAACAGCATAGTAAATAATTGCTCAGACCAAGACTAAAAAATCTTTACCATTCATGACAACACCTATTAAAAGTCTCCAGTGTAACAAGACTGTTTTTTGTAAAATTATATTAGTCTGATGAAATGAATTATGTTGAGACCTTTTGGATTATATATGATTACTTTCATAATCACCTTTCACAACCTTTACTTTTTTTAAATAAGAGCCACTACCAAATATCATATTATTACTATATACACAAGCTGACGAAAGATGTCCCAGTTGACTGACGAGTGGACAGACGGACAACGGTAAATCGGTTTTCCCCTCTCCCTCAGCCTTGCCTGTTTCTTTTTTCAGTTTTGCAATTACACTTCAAACCAAATGCTTACCTTTATCCTTTTTTAATCCCTTCAGTTAATGTGAAATGAGAATTACTAGCATATAAAGATATTTTTATGCTCTTTTACCTCCTTATGTAAAATGTAAATATAGGCAAACACGATATATGATATAAACACGAAATATTTTTAACACAACTGTAATATAATATTTTATTTAATTGAGTGATTGTTGGTCATATGATGCTCAATCAATTCTTCAATTGTTAAGTTTATTACATTTTGTTGATTAAAGCTGATATAATAAGCAACTTTAAAATGACATTGACTGCCGTGTTAATCACGGTTAAAATAATTCCATTACATACAAAAAACATACGATCAATTTAAAAATTCTTTTTTAATATCAGTTTTTGTGATTAAAACCAATTTAATCGGATGAAAATTTCTGAGTCAAAACAAGATGTGGATCTAGCGGTTTCAATTGTTGCCTTTATTTCTAATTCTGTAACTTATATTTATTGGATATATTTCGCAAAAGATTTGTTATAAATGGAAAGAATATCATCAGTGTATCTATAAGTGAGATTAAAAGATTATTAGTTTTATTATTAGGACGTCATTAGCTTTATCAGCTGTTACAAGTACCTGAAGTAATTTAGTCTCATAGAACTATAAGAATAAGTCTTCCAGTAAGGAAGCACAATTCGTTCCCATTGATATACAATCTTGCTGTTGATAAATAGCACATCACAGAATATTATCAATAAGAAAATCAAGCAAACGGCTCACCTGATGAAACTGAAAATCTTAATTATCAAAATTTAACGTATATTGAAATAAGTTCTATTGCAATCCTTTTGAAAGGGCTTTAAACTGCAAAGTCGTATATATTTTTAATGTAACCACCAATACAAAACACGAAGTAGCTCATATTTAACCAAATCCAAGGAGCAATAAAATGGTTGTGAATCGGAAATCATTTGTGGGTAACAGCTGAAGAATAATAAAGGACAAATTGATTTAAATTGTACAAAGTAGTTACAAATTTCAATACAAATATTAATAACGAGAATGTTAAATTATCTATTTTAACAAAATTTCTTTCTTGCATGACATGAACAGATGATAACTTCCATTGTTTGAACATATATTTTATATGGTTAGTATTGAAATGTACTAAAAACCTGTTGGCTATTTGTAAGTAGATATGCTTTCCGAATATGCTTGACAATATTGATTAAAAATTTCTGACTAATTGCACTGTAAATGAATCCCTATTGAATATTATTTTTCATTTTATTACATTGATAGCTCGCCTTTTGCATGCGCACTGTTATATGATATACTATAAGATGATTAGTCTGAAAAATGACAAATCAAACATTTATTTTCCAATGTTCTCTCCCATTTCGATAAAAATATAAAAAGTATTCTATGACGAGGCTTCTGTCTCAAATGCTTTTCATTATTATTACCAGTGTGAAAATTTTCAACGTAAAACCAACAGAAATAAACATAGATTCACATTCCTGCCAGTCTATTTCATCATTTTTTTAACTGTCAGTCTGTTTGTCATATCGTTTTTACAAGGACTCTTCATTTCCTCTGACCAGAACTGATGCAACCATAAAATAAATAATGTCATTTTTAATCAGATTTAAATAACCTTTCATGATTGGTGTAAATGAGGTCAGGTAGTATTCCTTAGTATAAGGTATTTGTGTTATCAGTCAATATCACTATGTTGATCAGTCCAAATTTTCTGATATTTACTGGTGGATTTATAATTCTAATTTTCATCACATTTTTGTCTCTTTTGTTTAATTAAATCCACAATACAATTGCTTATTTTTTAATTACCGAAACTATTATACATTTAAATGTAGGTATCAACACTAAAAAGTACGTATTTGCTGGCCACTTTTATTGTTGATAATTCAATGTTAACCAAATAAATAACGTTAACCAAATAAATACAGTGCAAATGTTCTTTTATAAAATTTAAACAATAGTTACTTATATATGGAGAGAAAATAAAATCTTTGACATCCTTTTGCGGTCAACAATTTTTGCAATGAGAAAATGTTTGGTCCTATTGCGAAATATATGTCCGATTTAAAGTCCTCCTTGCGACAGAAATCGCAAAATGTAACAACTGCGAACGTAACGTGCTATTTGGTACTTTAAAATCTCGTTTTATGAATTCATATAACCAAACCCTAGATTATTTGTACATGTATTATACACATTAAATATTAATCTGTTGAAATGTACAAATGGTGGCAAAGATTTATTTTTATTTGTTGTTCGTAAATTGTAAGCATAAGAGACGAATAAATTTAATCACTATGAAATAAGGAAAGACTGACCAGTCGAAAATTTGAAGCCGTATTTCAAGCTTTTTTGAGTATCAATTTCCTTAGCTTATTTTGGCTTCATATTTAGATCATATTAGTTGTTTGTTCTCTATCTGTTTTTACATAGCGTTGAGTTTATTGTCTTCCAAACGTTTAGATTTTATCTGCACTGAAGAGACATAAGTTGTCGAAATGCGCATATGCAGAAAATAAATTCACAGTGACTTCGGTATTTAGTTATTTGTTACCACTGGGTCGATGCCACTGCTGGTGGACTGTTAGTCCTCGAGGGTATTCACCAGCCCAGTAGTCAGGACTTCGGTGCTGACCCGAAATCCGATTATTTTTGGAACCTTACAATATCTAAATTTTTGCTAATTTTGTTGAAAACTAAGGAGTATCTCCCTCATGCAAAGCTCTGTCCTTAGCTGATTTTGGCTTCATATTTAGATCATATTGGTTGTTTGTTCTCTATCAGTTTTTACATATCGTTGAGTTTATGGTCTTCCAAACGTTAAGATTTTATCTGCACTGAAGAGACATAAGTTGTCGAAATGCATATATAGAAAGTAAATTCACAGTGACTTCGGTATTTAGTTATTTCAATATATATATATATTTTTTTTTTACTTAAGTGTCATGTCATCTTCTAACAGCTTGTATGAAAACATCCGGACACGGTATTTAGTCAAATCTGACATGCAACTACTGTAGCAGCCTCTTTGGGTGAATGGAGCCGGAGATCAACGATATTCTTAGTATCCCGACGACCACATTTATAGTCCCATGGTAGGATGCGACCTCTAATATCGGCAGAATCTTCACAAACCCACAATGATTATTCTCACGCGCCCGAGAACGTGGAGATTGACCACGTCTGTTAACTGTTAATTTATCAAGTCAACCGCAAACAATATACGCTCCACTACCAAAATCTCAAGATGTATCTTGAGAGGGAGATGATGATAACCAAAGTCCATCAAATCAACGGATTCAGTCAAACCGCATGAATGTAGCAGTACATAGATCTAGGTACTGCTCTTTGCGGCAATTCCAAGACCGACTTCGACTCCGAATAAGATGTCTTCAAGCTGATGGTCACTTCGGTCTTTGGCAAGGCCATAGAGAATATCCGGAAGCACGTTGACGTCAGTCGGGTAAACCGACGAGAAGCAGACCCTAAAGTCATGACCAAGTCCATCTTCGATCGACAGGTCATCTTCAACGAAAACCTAGTAGCCGTCCATATGAAGACCAAGCTCGAAAAGAGGATCTACTTGCGATCCTGCATCTTGGACATTTTGAAGCTCCTGATGTATGACTTCCACTATGGATTTGTGAAGAAGATCTACGTCAGCAAAGCCCAGCGCTTCTTCACCGACACCGACAGCTTGGCCTATGAAACCCAGACCGACAACTTCTAAAATATCGCCCCGCATGTCAGGCCAAATTCGCACTTCCAATGATACTCCTTAGCATCCCTCCGGCATCCCGACCGGAAAGAACAAAAAGGTTATCGGGATGTTCAAGGAAGAAAGTGTCGCAAGACCATTTCGTGGAACTTCGGGCGAATTTACTCTGGAAGTACTTATATTCGGGACATCAATTTACGTGGTTTTCATAAATATCACTATTTCTTGGGTACTTCAATTCGCAGATTGATTTTCTCTAAGTTAATTGTAGGCGAAAAATGTATTTCGTTGGGAACTTAATTTCGTGGTTTTAGCAAGTTACGAAATCACCGAAAATTGGAACCCCATGAACTACTTTACTTTCACAGTATACGCCTTCAAGGTGGATGAAGGTAATCCACCAAGAATTTGTAGGAGGTCACCATAACCATCCAACTTCTAAATCCTTCTGCACTATACAGGCTCTGACGAATGCCCATCCCTCGTTTTCTGAACTTGGCAAGATCTGACGGTTGCAGATGCCCATTCCTCCTCTTTTGCACTTGATAGGCTCTGACCGAGTGTGAATGCTCTCATCAGCGACGTGGTCTGCGGTTACTTTTGCTTGCATGTATTGAAGATCCAACGGAAGGGCAGACGCTCGAGTAACTGATCTTTAGACTATAGATCGGTGAATATGTTTGGATCTCATTAAAGGAAGGAAGGGCATGCCCATCTGGCGAATGCTTCAGTATCTCGATATGAATTATTATTACATTCTTAATCCTGGATTGCCCTGGGATAGCTCGTACGCAATCTCGAAGAGATGTGTCAACCTCCACCTCAAGGAGAATGTAAAAAAGCATCGATGTTATAGAGGCAGAGCTTAGTGCGATTCAGAAAACCCTCGAGGACTAGAAGAAACGCATCGACCGCATTGAAACTTTGTGTTAAAGTGCTTACCCGTGGCAGGTGGTAAGATGAAAGGTGATATCGATCTGCAAGGGAATGCGAATCCGGAATCTGCCAGAGGGGACCGGAGCAGACGAGCCGGTCAGCAAGGGATGGCATGCTCAAGACTGGCAGGAGGCCGTCTGTGCGATGCAATGAAGGATCGATGCCATGGATCAAAAGATTGAAAATTACGAGTGGCGGGCGGTTATAGCCGTAGCAGAAAAGATCGAGTGCCACCACGGGTTTTCCCTCAATCCATCGCGGAAAGTTTCAATGGCATCATCACAACCTTTCTGGTCTCTCTCTTTCGAAATCTTAATCCAAGAATTGGAGGAGACTGGATATCATCTCTACTTCACGTAGGTCTCCTTAACTCCGATTCTAGTCTGCCATGGCTAGACCTTCTCAATGCGATAGACACCCTGATCAGTGTGCTGCAGCTCGTCCTCGTAGAAGTATCTCTTGATCTCCTAGCCGTTAAAGTCCTTGAGGCGATAGGTCGCTACGGCATGGAAAATAGTAAAGGCTTCGTTCGTCAAGTGCAAAGCATATAACCTCTCGAAAGTGCCCTTCTTGATGATATGGACTTAATCACCAACGTCTAACTGCTGCAACTGCATGGGGTGGGAAATCTCCATAAAGATTCCAGAAGACCTTGGCTTAGTGGCTGGCGGCGATGGGAATTATCTTGATGGATCGATGCTTTGAAGATCGCCAAAGACGGTGAGGTATTTGCGCGTAAAATTGGCGGAAAAGTACTTAAACATCTCCTTCATGGTACGATTTCAGCGCTTCACCAAACTGGATTTCTTTTTATTCTTGTTGGAGTAAAGATTAACGTCGTGCTTCCAAAGCAGATCCTTCATCTCACGATTATAAAATTCCGCCCCCTTATCCATCCATATCATCTCGGTCTTGCGATCAAGCATCTCGCACCGTTGCACCTTCTTATCCTTGAGTGGCACTAAGCAGCCGTACATGGAAAAAAGGTCGATGCTGTTCAAGAGGTATTTGAAGCCTTAGACGACTTGATGCTAAGCGATCAGAGCAAATGCAAAGATTACTAAGTATCCATCATAACGTTGATTGCTTCTAGCTCTGCAAAAATTGCTTCAAGCTCCCGCAGCAATCGATCCGGCAGAATGCCAATTTTTTCTTACTATTCATGGTCACCGGATCGATAGGCAGGATTTTGAAGGAAAGACCTATAATTCCCACTCACTACAGAAACCTTGGCAGTTGTCCGGACTGCATCAAAATGTCCGCTACAATCAATGCAAGTACCAGTCAATGTAGCGCAGTATTAATGTAAGAGGCACTCGACGCTATTCCCTTAGGCATATTTGGAGTCCGATCTCTCGCGATAAGGCTTTGCACTGCATCCGCGACGAGATTATAGACACACCTAATTTGCCACCGTCTGGTCGGGCGTAAAAGTCCGGATGGTGCGGGAGTACGATAATAAAATAGCGGTGAGGATGGAAGTACTCTCCTCCTCCGAATACATGAAGCACAAAGCAAAGATATGGGGCAATCCATCCAAATCGTCGGGGCGCTCGATCCAACGCTTAGGGGCGTCGGCGATACTCTGAATAGAAAAGCGTTCATCAAGATCACCAACCCCAAGCAGCGTATGGTGCTTGCGAGGAATCTGTGTCTCCAAGATAAGATCGGACACAGCCACGAACTCTTAAAGCCGTTCAAATATGTGGTAAAGACCCAAAATAAGACCACTTTCCAGATACCGAAAAGGTTCGATGATCTCCCACTCGTTCTACCCGCCCCGATTAGAACGCTTCCTTCTGTCGCCGAGGAAGATGCCAACACTTTACCAATCCAGCAAGAACTGACTACCAACCTGGTTCCGCGAGCATTCCAATATCTTCAGCTCAGTACGGTTCCCAAAAGATCATCGTCGACGGCGAACGTTACAGGTTAACCCCGGTTTATAGGAGCTCATGGACAAGAAGCATCCAAAAAGAGATCGAGGTGGACCACCTGAATACCTATGGCGATATCAAACGAATGTCGAGTGTCATTTTCAAGGCAATTCTACACTCTCGAAGACCCAAAAGGCTAGCAAAAGCGAGAAATTGAAGGAGATCGTCTCGAACCTCTATATGCAAGATAAGTATTCGGGTGGGATGCAGACCTACTTTCTTCACAAATGCATCAACAAGATGCTAGATCTTTCAGCCGCTGGTAATAACGAGGTGCGCAACGGAAACGTGGCCCTCCTAAAGGTCCTCTAGATAAACTGACCGTGCATTTAGTAGTGAATAATGGTTATCGGCTAAGGTATGCAGTCGATGGACGAGGACTAATCGTAAAAATTACCAGTCTTGCTGACCTCTTCCGCCGCGAAGACTTTGGGTAGCGAGGCCATAAGTGCCGCTTTCAATGTAGCACTGAAAGGTTTAGAGAAAGGTGAGATGAAAGCTGTGGACCAGGTCGTTCATCGAATGACCCGAAAAATAGCATCCTCCAGCCCCTCTCTCCACCAGGACGAAAAGGATCCGAGTCTTATCTCGGGTGGTGGTATTGAAACAATCCAGGACTTCGTCCAGTGCTATCAATATACGATGGTCCATATGCTAACTATAACCGTAGGACTCACTTTCGATAAAAATCACCTGGAGTATCGGGTTTACAAATACGAAAGTAAAACCAGGCCGCAGCTGAATAAAGCCGGTGCAGAGGTATCCCAGAAAACGCTGTCTTGATGTCTTGATTGAAGGCCGACTTCTGAAGAATGATTACACCGCCTACGCTGATGGAGACCTGGAATCGCTCGTCCATAATGGTGCCATGTATCACTTTCGTAGGATCAGAAACCGACTCTCAGATTGAGCATCCTATCGGCCCCTACATCGCTTACAGCATGCTCGGGATTTTTATGTAACCCGATGACTTCTCTTAATCGCAAGGCCTGATCAAGCAGCTATGGTTCTTGGATTCCTTTGCCGAGGCTGCGGCTGCTAACGCTCTTGATTCGTAGCACGCCGCAGCTATATCAGCCAGTCAGTTGAAATCGTTTTCCTTCTCCATTCTACTCAAGTACGTCTTCGTAATGGTAGTCTACGGATTCAAGCATTAGCTATCCCTGGTGCGCAATTTAGATGCCAATCTGATGCTGACAGCCAGCGCTGTAAGCCACGTTACCAAAGTAATCTTCCGGTTCGTTCCCATCGTCACCCTTTCCAACTTAAAGAAACTGCGGCTCTTTAAGACTATCCAGAGCAAGACCAAGATCGATTGCTTAATGAGCATGAGGCAGAGCAATTCCATCGCCGTGCCCAAGACCTTGGAATATTACTGGCGTGTAGCCGCTCAAAGCAGGCGTGAGAAATGGATCATCGAAACCATCCAGAGGGATAAGAACAATTATCATGATGTCTACGTATTCGACATCTGTCGAATAACGACGTGATCTTGAATGCCGATCGCTAACCGCCGTAGACTTTAATGCTGGATTACCCAGTGCAAGGTCTCTAGGATCTATAAAAAGGTTGACAAAATCTACCGCACGGAAGTCTGCTGAGCAATGGCGGCGTCATCCCCTACGACTTCATCTATCTTTATCCCCTATTCGTCATCGACGTGAATTATCTGCGAGGGGAGCATATCACCATCCGCTCCCATCTGCGCGGGCTATGACTAAATACATTATCAAATGCAGGAGTACGGTCCCAGCTTTACGAAGGGTCAGGCAGAGAAGATCCAGTGAGGCAAAGAAGAGTTGCCCAGAAATCGTCCGATTGCTGCATACCAATCTATATGGCGGGTATAAGATGCTACTCAATCAACGGCAGATCCAGCGCACCACCAAGCTCTTCCGGAACGGTAAAGATGGTATGATGAAGGCCATGAGTCCGAAGCAGGTGAGGTATTACGTGCAGAAAGAAAGTGGATCCTTTCCCATGCTGGCAGGTCTATCCTATGTCGAATATGAAAAAAAGTATGACTACCAAACTCTTATCCCCCATTAAAAAGTTTGACAGTGAGGACTCCTAGACCGATTGAATTCAATGTAAACGTGTCAGAAAATTTGTTCCGATACTTGTGCGCCTTTCCACGTTGTTTTGTTCATTTTTGAAAACAGCAAACATTATAGAGGCGATGCGTAACATCGTAAAAGCAGGAAACGTAAATTATCGCGTAATTTATCCATCAGGGTACCGATTGTGCATAAGAAGCATTTTTTTGATAATTTTTATTTGCATTAGTTCGCATGCGTCGTATGGATGGTTCTCCAACTCGCACATCACTCCGATGCTCATACGTGATGTACTCCTTTCCCGAATCGTCCAGTCAAATAAATAGATCGGGAAATGTCAAGCACCCCTCACACCTTAAGATTTCTTGCTCAGCTTGAATCCGGTGCTCCAAGTGACCCTTCTGTTTGTTGAGCCTGGGGCAGACCCATACCTTGGTGATCTCCCCTTCTCGATTTTTTAGCTAGAGTTTTTTTTTTTTTTTTTTTTTTTTTTTTTGAGACCAAATTCTTCCTAAACTTTCGCAACCTTCAAGATTCTATTAATCACCCTTGCTGGCAAGTCCTATGGATTGTGGGCGTCCTGATTCTAGACCTGCGCCATCTCCTAAAAAACGTCTTCGCTGATGAAGTCGTAATCCCAATTTTGGGGGATGTCAACGAATCAATTGTGGACAAAGGTCATGATTTATTATTTACCTAGCACTCAGTAATGATGCCGTCCGTTTGCATCTGGTTGTTAAGTTTGGCTCATATGCAGGTTTTCCCCTTGAAAATAGCGCATGTAGCGAGTGCGGCAGCATCAGCCTTTCCATACTACTCGCATTGAAGCTTAATAATAATGAATTTTAAATGGTATATCAGGGAAAAATAAAATACAGCAGAAAATACATGTAATATATTTCGATCAATGCCCACAATGTGCCAGTAGCCCTTTTCTTCGAACCACTTCCTGTTTTCAGATACTTAAATGTTTTTTGTTAACAATAACGATGAAAACTTTTGGTTGCTGTCTCGAATCAAAAGAAATAATTTTGTAATTAATTGTTTTAAGATTGATAATGTTTAACTCATTTTCATGTCTCTTGTGTGTTTCCTTCTTTTTTGTACTGGTACCTAGCCTAGTGACAAACTATGAATTTGGTCGTTGATGGTTCCCGTTTTTATTTTTTGTCTTTACTTTCGATTTGTTTGCATTTCGAAGGTTTACTAAAAAAAATAAAAGGTGTTTTCTTGTCTGTTTTACTTTATTGATTTTATAAAAGCTTAGTTTTAATTCGGACGCAAGATATTGATATATAATGCATTTTTTTTAACATTTCTATCCTAGGAACCCCGACTACAAAATGACTTTTTCCGGAGGTAGACGTAATATCGTCAAATTAGTATATAAACACTTCTTGTAATCATCATTATAATATATACTATTATTCATAATTTTACTATAACCTTCTTATGTTAAACTATGCATTTAGAGCTTAGTTCAAAATAACATCTGGGTATTGCTTACGTGTTACTTTCTTCCGCCTGAATCAAGTCCATGACTTAATTTGAAACCGAAAGCACACAGCAAATACGCATGCTGGTCAACCTACACTTAAATCTGTAAATGAACTATAGCATGGTAAACGTATTAATTTTCGCGCTTGTTGTTATTCGCCGTTTCTTGAACTGGGACCTATTTGCAGGTATCATTTTTTGCAGTTTTCGGGACCAGTCATATTATTACTACCGTCTGATTGGTTTTTTTAATATTCACGGATGCTAATTTTCGGTGTCATTTGTAAGAAGCCAAAGTAACGAAAGAAAACCGTAAAAACCAAAATGAAATTCCAATTTCTCGTTTTATTTGCGGTTATGGAAAATTAATGTAAATAGGGAAATATCCCTAGTATTGATTTTCTTCAGGTTGGCCATTTTATTATGTTCTATATTATATAGTCGCTGTTTACGCTTGTCTTTTGTCTTTTTCGTGTTTTCCTGTGTAGTTCTTTTGCAGATTGTGTCATGCAGTTGTAATTTTCAGCCATTGTAGTCATTCAAAAATTAAGATTGTAAATTTAGGGGTTTTACCTTTAATCAGAAAGTAGAGATGGGTTCTTGTTAACTTTAAAACCAAAGTAAGGGAAAATATGCAACCGTTTGTAATGATTGCAGAGTATATCGTATATCTTATTCTTCCAAATCATTTGGTCAAAATTGTACAATAATAGAAACCAAATCAGACTGTGCCAACAGGGATTTAAAAATCGTTCCGTACGATTTACTGATTTCAATTACTGTTCTAAATTTGAATAACAACGAACTTTAAATGCTAAGAAAGCAATTAATTTCGAAATTATTTAAAGTAAGAAACACGTGTAAATGATAAAAATGAGTTAAATGGCATAGTGCGATACATTTGTAGGATTAGAAGAGATGACTTATTTATCTATGAAAGACAATCAACTGGATTTTGATAAAAAAAAATATATTGCAGACATATTTCCTATGAGGTAGTTCATCATTGTTTCAATAAGGTTTAAGAATTGAGGAAAGGGCATCTTAAAATTGTTCAAAAATTCTTCCGCTCCTTGCTGTTCTGGCTTCTACGTATTTTGAAGGGTTTCACAATTTGAAAGTCTTGGGCTTCAGTAACATTCTATGTGAAATGTCAGTTGCATTAATAGTCGTATGGACGCCATGATATACTATCAGGATACCGCAAACACCAGGGGTGAATCTATTTTGACATCCCAAATGATTCAGTATTTGCAAAATGTATGTGTAAAGACATTAATGTTAGCAGAAAATGAAATTATCGGTTCTGCACCTCAAGGTTTAACCGATTTCAAGTTCACGTCTAACTCGATTGCTTTAAAAATGTTTTTCTTAAATCTTTAATACTGGAAATAGGCTGCCAAAAGCGACACAAAATGTAGCAGTAATACAACCGCTATTGATTAATCTGAAAAATCTAAATATATCGTATAATCTACGGTAAAATCTCTAAAAGTATCAGATTTTTACTAGATCAGCTCTGGAAAGTAATACATGTGAGAGGCCATAGGTCACTACAGCGTGAATAATCAAATGAATTTCAGCGAATATCAAAAAGAGACAACAGTAATTCATTATCGGAATCTAATCAAAATATTTTATTCATCAAGAAATTCCATCAGTGAAAGTAAAACCAATCACTGCATTACATATGCTCGTGAAATTGACCGAATTGAAATTATCGCACATGATGGGAAACGGATCGTTTGAAAACTCACCTTTAGTAATTACAAATTCTTTTTTGCTCCACATAGACATTTCATCTTTCTAAATTCGAACATTTGCATGTGTCAAACAAAATATAGAATATTTGGCTGTGTCAGAATTTGATTCCGAAATATTTCTTTTAGATTTGTAAGTACTCTTATTCAAAATTGTAAGGACAGTTTTGAAACAAAATGCGAATTTGGGAATAACACTTAGAACCAGAGATATAGTATCAAAACTATGTACTAGAGATAGAAACACTTGACGTATCTAATAACAACATTTGGTTTATTGGTGAACTCAGTGTCAAAATCCAAGAAATAAAAGCATTTAGACTGTTATGGATATTCCTGTGTCTTTAACTTATTCATGACATTCAATCTAAGATATACTAGCCACAAAGAGAAACGATATCTTTTTCTTTCTCAATTATTTTTAACCATACAATATAAACATTCTAAATATAATAGAAAAAAAGTATTGTCAATTTTATTCCTGGAAAAACTTTGAAAAAATCTAAAATGATGACATGATTCATGTTTTTAAAATTTTTGCAAAAAATGCCAAAAATTTTCATTAGCGTAATAATTCACAAAATTTGTCATCCGAAAGCTTAATCTATACAAAGACATTTGCATACATTTTTGTAATGTTCATTTCGAAAACTCTCGACTTTGTCTTCAAAAGTTACTTAAAACGACACTTATTAAAACACAAAAACTTCAAATTTGACTTTATTTTAAACTTTTCTTTTGTTGCGTCAGTTCTTGATGATACCCAGAGCAAATCAGATTTTTTTTCAGCCTCCTGACTCTCAGATTTCAACATGCAAATCATTCTCAAAACATGCATGTTCATGCAATTTTCGCATATTCAAGTTAAACAGCTTTGAAATGAGTTCAGTTATAATTTTTTGTGACTTTTCACGAGATCTTTCAGAATTTTGTTTCTGTTGATTAGCAGTGATTCACCTTCTTTTTCAATGCATAATGAAATTTTTCGTGTAGTTGTACTAATATTTATATTATGATATTTATAACTTGGGTATCGTTTCTTTTTGTAGCTAATATATAATCAGAATAAGCAAAAGTTTGTTTAATTTTGTATTTCATATTTTCCGAATCATAATTTGCAAGCATTTCCTATTCTGTATACCAGCCAATCATGCCTTGAATGTCCAATTTCTAGTTCCTTTTTTATGCTAAAGTATTGAAATAAAAATAATCATTTTTAAATCATGCTGAATAAATGTTTTGCAGGAGTTCCCAATTCATTTAAAGTTTCATACCAAAGCAGAGTTTGTTGAATTTTATTGCTGTTCTTGTGTCTGTTCCCCTGTAAATGCTCCATCGAACATTACCATTTCTTTTTCCAGTGCAGTTGCGGTGTCTTCCAGTGCGATTGCTTGGTCACATAATTTCTCGGCATCAAGATCTGTTTTATTATTTACTATTGTTAAAACATCCATTACAACTCCAACACCAACCGCTGCAACTCCAAAAACTTTCAAAGATGTCTTTGCAACACCAGAGGTCGTTTGTGCTCCAATCGCAGGAACCAAACGTTTACCAACATTTCCTGCAGAAAAGGCTACACCAAACTTTACCGTTCCAACTCCGCCCATGACTGACAGTCGTGCCATGTTTGGTATGTTTGCCACCAAAAAGGTGCCCACTTCGACTCCCAACCCTGCCATAGAACCAACTGTCCTGAGGGTAATTTGTGCCAGGTTCTTTACACCAACTACTCTGCAGAAATGTGTTTGTACGTTTTGAAAATGCTCCATCTTTTCAAGAAGTTGCTTTGTAAGAGCTTCCCCCTCTTTTAACAATGCCGCTGCTTCCTCACATTTTTCTTTAATGTTACCTAAAATGAAATTCAAAATACATTTTATTGATTCCAGTACTATTATCAGTAGCTATTTAATTATTGATATTTAATTATGCTGTGATGAACTAAAAAACCTGTCTTCAAATGTTTTACAGTGATATGGGCGTTTTCATACATGTAATCCGACCT
>MJUU01016338.1:4561-16845 GCA_002080025.1 Modiolus philippinarum | reverse complement strand
TTTTTTTTTTTTTATGAAAATAATAAGGTAAATGATCGTTCTGTTTTGTTTATGCTTAAATGATTAAATTGCTAATTGTTAAAAGCACTAAATATTATTGATAATCAATCGTAATCGCACTTGGATAGAAGTAATATGTCGAAAAAATGTATTTCTCTTTCATTGTCTGAATGATCTTTATTTATTTTTTTCGTCGTTGGCATCTCTGGTTTATCTTAAGAAATGTGCAACGAAAGGATATGGAGTAAATGCTCAATAGACAAAGACTCTACATATACATGGCAAAACTAAGCAATGGAACAACGTTTTTATTAATGTTCTTCATCTGGAAGTCACCACACGTTCCTAACGACCATAGATGTAATGGAATTTGGCTATAAGAGTCAACGAGCTATAATAACCCCAACGCTTCCCAACTTACGAACCCCAACCACTTTTGTGTCCGCCTACATCCTCTCTTCAAAATAACCGATGTTAACAGGAACATAATCTTAACGGAATGGTGTTTTAGATCCACTCAACGAATCTTTGGATTTTTTTTTCTTTGGAGGGGGAGGGGTTGCGAGCAAAAGTTTTCCAATTGCTTCAAATTGTTGACTTTCACCTCTTATTTATAAACAAAAAGTGATCTAAATAAGTGCAATTTCTATACCTAATACGTTCTAAAAATAAATACCTCACTCCTATCCCTTCAAAATATTGACGGCAATTTTCAGATTTTTTTGTGAAATTGTGTAACTTCAATGTTCTATAAAATTTAAGGGAAAATTGGCATTTCCTTGATTATTTTTATTCAAATCATAAATAAATCATAGTATTTATTAACTATGAATTACATTTATTGCATCTGGCTTCGTTTTTCACATGCAAGAAATTATTTACATGAAATTAGATTTTTATAATTCAAAAGACAAATACAAAATGGTTATATTCATATTCCAAGATTGATCATATTTTCCACGTATAAATTCCTCAAGGTCACATTTATTTCAAATTAAATACACTTATGTCGATTGAATAAAAAATGTTTAACTGTGAATTTATTTAAAGCTTAATATAAGTAGAAAAGCCTTACCCCCACTCCCACCAACCGAACTTGTAGTATTATATTTTTATTGGTCTTTGCCGTGTAGAATGTATAATTATGGATAAAATGGACATTGCTGACTTGCGACTGACATATATGGACTGACATAAAACCAATAAAGGGGACATTGAGAATTGCCTGTCAAGATTCTATAGTTACATCTCGATAGGGGCCATAAGAATACTTAAACCATCAACGTTTTCTAACCTCGATTTAACAGATTAAATTTTAAATAATTGTAAACCCAGTTGTCGCATCCCTACTTGCAAAGCATTCTTTAGGTCTTGACAAGTCTATTCTTAAATATTGACGATATTAGCATTATTATTTAAGAGAAAATACATACACTAAACTTGCTAAACTAGGTGTTTGTGTTATTAAATGGAAAATACTAACCATGGCAAAATCTTACTTGTAATCTTGAATTGAAATATGTATGATGTTTTACTTTCGTTTTACCATACATTTTTTCATTATAAAGATGAGTTACGCACTCGTATATCATGAAAAGTCGGCATATAGATGTCTTTTCATGAACATAAAACACTAAACGAATAATTATTTGGCAACATAGGGATAACTTCGTATAATTTTAATTGCCAAAAATGTTTTTAAAAAACCCAAAAATAATTACACTGCACTGAAAAAATAACTATAGTTATATTCTTTGTGAATAACGGTATAATAGTTTAAAATATAAAGACTCATTTGTCATAAAATCACAAATTCTCGAATCTCAAAAATTCCCATTTTTCGTTGGTACCATTATCAAAAGTGTTTCTTTTTACTATACATATCAATGATTTATCGCGACTTGTGTTTTATTAAGGTACAGGAATGTACAAAGTGAGTGTCTATGTAGCCTTGAAGTGCAAATTCCCCAATTCCAAACATGGTTTTTCACATTAAAAAGACTTCTTTTGTATTTTTGAAAACAATTTAGAGATTTTGTCGTCAATATCAGAATATAAATGAAAAAATGTTCAGTAAATAGTTTTAAATAATCACTTCTTTTATCTAATCTGAAACATTTGTGTTTGCTTATTTCGAAATGAGGACAATCTGAAAAAAAGACTAAAATTACGAAAAGTTCCATTTTGCTCCACTTTTTAATCACAATTGCCAAAACGACCCAATAATGGTATTTTTTGTTATGATGTAGAAATCTGTGTGTATTTAATGGTTAAAGTTAGTCCCATTTTATACTTATTCTAAATTGTAATTTATCAAGCCAAATAGAATTCAATATTAATAAGTATTTTTTTACAGGGAATGATTACAATTTTTCAATTTATCGGTCTGCAGTTTGTCCTACAAATTGAAATACATATTGACTTAAATCGCAGGGATATTGTCACGATATATACATCCATACTTCGTAAAATATTTAAATTGATATGTTATTTATAACCACTGGGCCGATGCCATTGCTGGTGGACTGTTAGTCCCCGAGGGTATTCACTAACCATGTAGCCATTACTTCGGTGCTGGCCCAAAAAACAATTTTATTTGAGAATTTGTAATATCTAAATTTAAGAAAATTTTAATAAAACCTATGGAGCATCTTCGTCTTTCATATCTCCGTCCTTAGCCAATTTTGACATTCCTTTTTAGATCCTATAGGTAATTTGTTCTTTATCAGCTTTTACACATTTCGGTATATTGATTTCCAAATGTTTTGATTTGATCTGCACTGAAGAGACATAAGATGTCGAAATGTGCATATGCAGAAAATAAATTTACAGTAACTTCGGCATTATATCATTCATTGTATCATAAATATACGTCTCAACGACAAATTCGCGGAAATTCTGGAAAACTGAAAATTACAAATTTGTACACATTTGCGACTATAACGACAAAATAAAGGTCAATTCTGCAAGTAAATGCTACTTAAAATGTCCTCTGCATTTCAGATATAGTGTAATACAAACACAAATTCAATTAATACATTATTCATAGCATTTAGATTTTAAATACTTAGCCCTTTTCCTGAATTTTAGTAAAGAAGGATACTTATTTCGACATCCTTAAAGAACATCGAAAGAAAATATTTTAGTCACAATTTGTTCCTAAAACATCATAAAACATTATTATTTAGGCAATTTAAAGATATATATAGATTTTACGATTCTAAAATTGGAAAGTCGAAATGTTGAAAATATTCAAAATCCCCATTTTCCATTTTCAAAAACTTGATAGAAACAATGAAAATATGTCGACTTTAATAGTGTTGTTTTTCAACAACTGATAAGTAAGGGACAGAATTACCTTAACTCTGTGTCTGAGAGAAATAAAAAGCCTAAAAACGTCAATTCAACCATTTAATTAATTAATTTAATTAATTTTTTGTATCCCCAAGAAAAGTGTAAATTTCCTAAACTTATATTAATTGTAATGATAATGAATTAAGCTTTTATTTGATACCAAAATTGTGTATGTTTTATCCATTTACAAAAATATTGAACTAAAAACTTCAAACTTTAGTGGAACGAAAAAAAGAGTATTGGGTGGTGTACTACAAAAGTGACGCTATCTCGTCTATGCATACAGGTTGTTATGAGCTAGAAAAAATCTATAAATTTTTGTCCACAATTAACAACAAATTTGGCTCAAATTAATAGAGACAAAATATATTAACAAATTAAATGTACAGACTTATCTAACAATTATGAAGTCCAATAGTGTATTTCCCAACAATAAATCATCCTTATTGTCCTCACTGATTGAGTAGTGATAAATTCACAATACCGGATGTCGATTTCCAATACAAACGATAATCATATGAAACTAATTAAGGTAGTTGTCACCTTTGAATGAAAGTAATGAGAATTTCATTTAATTGTTTTGCTTTAGCAGGACTAATTGATAAGTTGACATTTAGCAAAAAAAAAGGTTCATGCGCTTGATTTTGAGATACAAGCAATTGAAAATTTGGCTGGAAATGTCCATTTCTAGTTTTTTCATAGGCTTTGTATAGAAATCTGTAAGTCTTGAAAATCGAGTGAAGGATTAATGTCAATTTCCTAAAATTTTGTCCAAAATTCCTTATAGGTACAAGCTTTTAGAATATAACGTGAAAACGGGATGTTAATGAGCAAACTAGTTTACATGATATATGATATGGAAAAAGACAGAGCAGTCCGAAATCAACGGTGGCAACTACCTTAAGCTGACTGACCTGACCCTTTTCTGCTACCTAATTTTTATACGTACAAGTTTTCTAGAAACATTTTTTGGAAGAAGGTACAAGAAAATCATTTAAACTGATAAAGAAATGACTAAGATGTTTATTAAGTCAAAGTTCCACAAAATTCTGATGCATGATTAATCAAGAACTTTGACTATTGTTTACTGTAGACAAATTACATAAATAGGCCAAACAAATTATAATAAGGCCTTATTAAATAAAAAAAATGCATACAATGCATTTTAGAATATTTTACAATATTAATCACCGATAATATTTTTTTGAAGAAGGGATAGAAGGACTAAAAACTCGGTCTAGGTCTTAAGTGGGCGCATGGAAAAGGAATTCACCCCATGGCTTATAGCTTTAAAGTACAGCAAAATCTGAAATAAAAATCCGATAGTATTTTTTTTCTTCACTTTTCTGGTCAATTAAGATTTAATTACAATAATCTGATTTCCACATGTACCAAGACTGGATATTAAAAGGACTTCTGCTGCAACAACTAAAACAGTGACGATGATGCATTACCTGCACGCTCACATTCAAAAATGGGACTACGCCGAACGGAGCATGATATGACCGTAGCATGTGGACCACTAATATTTGAACAAGTGCAATTTAAAGTAAATGTTCTTGCCAAAGAAATTAGATGGTCGCAATAAAGAGCTTGAAACAATAATTAGCTGGCAACAAACTAATGAATATAGAAATTAGCTATTTCGACCCCCTTCAACCATATAAGCGGTACGAACTCCACAGATTCTGATAGCTATAGCTTTCATCAAAAGGACTAAAAACTGAAATTCAACATACTTTGAAAATTGCAATTATGAACCTTTTGACTCCTTAAAGACCTGTTATGAGCATTTTTTTTTTTCAAGACACTTTTATTCTTGTAAATGACTTGGACTATTCCATTTCTCTTTTGTCTTTCCTTTCATTCTTTCGAAGGACTTTAACTGATAATTTACCTCAAATTATTTACTTACCCCGTATTATTTACCTCATTAACTTTTATGCATATTCATTCATATTTATGCTTAACTTTAACCTTATGTTATGTTTCACCTAAATATAAGATGAAGTTTAAGTTTCATGTGGGAAAAATTTCCCGGTCCAAGGTTCGAACCTGCGCTACTTTTCTGAAATATTAAGGTGATCAAACGATTTTCATAATACGTCGCGACTACTATCGCAAGTTAATGAACAGATGTAAGAAAATATATTTAAAGCGACAACAGATCGATAACTCAGGTAATTTTTAAAATACAATCTAATCGGTATTTATATAATAAAAGTATACAAATATCTGAAACAAGATCAAAATAACAGGATACTTTTTCGTATGAAGAACAAAAAATACACATATTAACTTATTGATATATGTAGCCTAAATAAACTGATTTAAATAAACATAAGTAGAAGATTCTATTTCAATGGCGGGATGTCGGCATTTAGATTTAGATATATGCTTTTTTGTATTTTTCATATTCGGCGGTATTTTTTTTATTCGAGGTCTTTAAGTTAGTTAAAGTATGTTTCAGAGTAATTAAATGAATGAAAGTGCTTCGTAAGAAAAGGGGTGGTCAAGATCCCTGAACACCCCTTTTCTTACTCAATTAATTACTCTGAAACATACTTTAACTATTACTTAAATCTTGTGAATGGTAAGAGCTACGTCTAATACGTTGATATTTCAGTATTTTGATTTTTATGTCTTGGTTTCTACTTTTAAAGGGGTAATTTTCTTAAGGACTAAATTTTATGAGCTAATAATTCATTGTATTTATTGATCATTTTTGAATGTCAAATTTTCAATTTTATGGATATTTTTGTGGTATGATATATATTTTCATGTATTTCTATATAGAGTGTTATATAAATTTCATTATTATTATTATGAAAAGCTCAGAAGTTGGATCAAAAGACAAAAAATCCAATCAAAATCCAATAAAAAATTAAAAAAAATTAATTATTACGGAAAAATTGGCTCCTTTGATCTCTGTACCTCGGAAACGGTAAAGGTTGATATATGTCCAAAAGGTTACAGCAAAAGTAATCCAAAGAAAAACATCCTATCAAAATATGATGAAGGATAAAAGATTGCATTTTGAAAAAAAAATCACATACGACCCCTTTCACCCACTTATATCTGGGAAACGTTTAAAGCTATGCTAAATCTTTTACATACAACAAAAAACTTACAACAAGAGGAATCCAAAAAGAGAAATTCCTGTTGAAATCCGATGAAAATTTTATTTTACATATTTCGAAAAATTGCAAGTTTTGTTCTTCTGATCCATTATAGCAAGGAACGGTAAGAGATACTCCAAATCTGTCTATTTGCTACCAAAAGCTTACATGAAGAGGAATCCAAAGAAACATTCCATCACATTCCGATGAAAATAAACATTACATATTTTGAAAAATTGGTATTCGGTCCTTTTGACCCCTTTTAGCTTGGAAACGGTAAGAGCTACGTGACATCCGTTTGCAAAGTGCTGGAAGATTACAACAAGAGAAATAAAACGAAAAAAATGGCATCGAAATTGGATGAAAAATTAAGATTTTAGGTCATCTACACACTTTGGCCTTGTCTGGTTCCTCATTACTTCAAAGGAAACAAGATATCAAAAATCTAAAGATAAAAAGCTATATTAACTTTTCATGAGGAATCAAGTGAAAAAAAAAACCGCATCAAAATCGAACTAAAAATTAAAAAAATATAAATTTGAGAATTTCCCCCTTTCGGTCAATTTATCTAAAAAACGGTACATGTGACGTAAAAGTCATAGACATACTCACACTGGAATTTTCCTCGGGAGAACACTGGTGTAAACCCTATTAAATGCCAACTGCAAAATAGATCTTTCAAAAACATGTATGCATCATTGACCGTGTGACGGGTGCTGTTAATAGAGCATGACATGCTAACACTTCCAGAGCACCTGATGTCTATTAAAGATTCATTGGAATCCACACTGTGAGTGCCTTGAATATTGTTTTCCTATTTCTGCGTTTTGTATTTGTCTGAAGTCTTTGTTTTTCTCGTTTTGGCCATATCTTTGGCCATGTCTTTGAACTTCGATTTTTATTACCAATCCTTTGTTCCTTCGATATTCTATTGCCGTTGCTTTGGTATTGCTTTCAAAAAACGGGCGGGCCACAATAACCAAAACCAAACCAAAATCTTCCTCCTTTCCAATGGAACATTGTGTCAAAATTTTGTGAGGTTTGATCAAACGAAACTAAAATTATTGACAAAAAAAGATTGATCAAACGAAACTAAAATTATTGACAAAAAACAAGTGTCCTCAGACGATAACAACGGCAACGACGACGACGGCAGAGTCGTAGCATCATACGACCTCAAAATGATTTCGATCATATAAAAATTGTGGATGAAGTTTAAAGTTAATTAATACTATTTTCATAACCGTAACACCCAATTCTGGGAAACAAGCTGCACATTTTACATTAATTCTGTAGGGAAAGAGACAGTTTTGGAGACTTAAACTATACAATATTGGAAAAGAATAAATTTTGCATATTACATCAGTTTTACGGGTGTTTTAAAATTCAAAGAAAATTTGTATACCCATATTAATCCATCGAACAGAAAGGAAAGAACATGGAAAAGAATCCGGTATAAGCAAAGCTCCTTGTTGAAGGCTTCATGATGACTTCAAGATGATTGATTGATTGATTGATTGAATATTGTTTAACGTCTACTCAGCAATATTTCAGCTATATCAAGACGAGAACAAGTTTGTTGATAAATAATCACTTTGGGGTATGGAAAGGGCCATGGGACGGGAAATTCTGACTGCCACTGGAAAACTGTGGTGAAATTGAAAAGGGCGGGTAATTTAGCCTTGTAGCCGATCACCTACAGACCACCCAAAAAGAGCTTGCTACAAGGGTTCTTTAACGTGCAGGAAGCGTGGCGTTTCTTCCAACACGTAGACCTGAGTTTACATCCCTTCCGAAAGATGGGTTGTGTACTTTTTAATCCCGCACAACCACGGAATGGGTCCTATTTCTATACCCGGGGTTCCCTCGGGGTCAGCAGGTCCTATTTCTATACCCCGGGATTCCCTCGGGGCCCTCTGTTAGGAAGACTCATACTCCAAGCTCAGAGGATGCTGCGGGCCTATTCATAAGCCGGGACCGCGCACGGCGGGACTTCAAGATGAAGAAGAACAATAAAAGCGTTGTTCCTTTGCTTGGTTCTACCATGTATTGGTAGAGACTTTGTCTCATGTGCATTTAATCAATATCCTTTCATTGCTTTTTAATCGCTGTCTTCAATAGAGATTTTATATAAGTCAAAACATATAATCGTGAAAACTCACAGAAATATTGGCCATTACGTCTATATAGATCGTCATCTTTTTTAACCTTGTCTGTACTTTCAAATATTTTAAATACATTTGACAAAAAGTCACAAGAAATCGAAACTTTTAGCAAAAAGAGCAATATGATGATTAAATATCCGAAATGGCCATACAGCTCATCAAAATTATTGCAGTTGGAGTTAACATATGTGTTATGGTCTCATGTTCATTTACTCCATATCCTTTCGTAAAATATCTCCAATACGAGTTATTGGATTTTTCTTCCAAATTACAGGTTTGGTACATATAATCATGATATGCTAATCATATTAACCACGTGTCAGATTTTTATTTCTGTCTTTTGCAAAAAACAGCAATTAACCACTGTGTTCTTTTTTTTTTGTAAAAGCTGCCATGTTTTGTTTTTGTCTACAAACTTTAAAATCCCAAACTTTAAAAGTACCATGAGTAGTTATAGGTTATGCATATCCCGTGGCCGCCGCCTTGCCGCGCCCACGGGATATGCATAACCAGTATAGGGTTATAGAATAACAAAAAAGTTTTAACACCCCCTCAAAAAAACAGTACACCGAAAAGAAAATAGTAACACAGAAAAAGTGAAAAAAAATTTTTGACCCCCCTCCCAAAAAAACAGCAGAAAGGAGAAAAAAATTATACAGGAAAAAGTAAGAAAAAAACCTAAAGAGTACCCCAATAAAATGTGTTTATTCTACTAAAAAAGCAATTAATTTACTTGGTTAACCAATATCGACTATTACTTAGCAACAATCTCACATAGTATTGATTACAACAAGTTATTCTTCATTAAAAATTTAAATGACAAACTAAGCGTATTTTGTAGTAGCTATTGATTTCAGACTAATAAAATTAATTGGAAAAGTGTTCTTTCAACCGATGCCAAGGTGTAATTTCATTTCATTTAAACGTAAGCAAAATGGCTTCACTCAAGGAAATTTCACAGTATCCAGACAACGCTATTTCATAAATATCAATGGAAGAACGCAAAAGTTTTGAGGGGACTTTAAAGAAATTGAAAATGCTTTGTGTGAAAAAACCCGAAAAAAGGAATGACAAAGATAGAAAATTGTTGTCATCTTCATAGTTGTTTCAAAAGAATATTATACCAACAATTATGGAAGGAGTAAGGGAGATTGAGGACTTTATTAGACGGACACAAACACAAAAGGTATGTCAAGCAACCGTATAGTACTTATTGTATTAATGTAAACCAAATACACTTTACATGTTTATTTACCCGGTTGTTAATATATTTTTCCAATAAATATTGGAAAATAAATTTAACTTGAGTTGTCTTCCCCCAACCTGGAATATACATTTCACGCGTTCCAATTTCTACCTGTGTAGAAACTGGAATCTCAGGAATGTTGGCGGGAAATTTAAATTCTTTTTCAACTCTAAAAAGTTTTTCCGAAAAATTTTAAAAAATGTAAATTATGAAAAAATTTAAAAAATACCCTTAAAAATGAAGCAACCAACAGCCCCAGATTTATACTCTGAATTACCAAAAGAAGATGGACAAAATTATAGACTACAAAAAATAACAGAAATAGAAAAAAACGTTGATTAATGAAAGAGATAAACGTAAATCACTATACAAGAAATATAAGCGCGGAATAAATGCTACTGACGGAGTTGATACAAGTCTTATTTCAGCTTCTGTTATTTCAGCAGGTGTAGGAATAGCTTTTCCTATATTTTTACCAATACAAATCGCAGCTGTAGCATGTGGCAGTTTAGGTGGTTTAGTTAAACTTGTTAGACGTAAACTTAAAACAAAATAAAAAAACATTACGAAATTAAAACAATGGCAGAATGCAAGTTGAATAGTATAAAAAATTTAATATCAAAATCTTTAACTGATGGACAGATAAATGAAAATGAATTTAAATTGATTTTAGATGAATTAGAAAAATATAATGAAATGAAAGAAAATATATGTACAAAACAAACACAAACAGTATTAAATGACAGTGAAAGAAAAAAATTAATAGAAGGAACAGAAGCAAGAGTAAGAAATGAAATTAAAAAAAAAATGGAAAATTTATAATTTTCTTCAATAAAATTACTATAGTAATTGACCCTCCACCAAAATATGAATAAAAATTTTTAATTAAAAAATGGCTGACGGAGGAATTGATTTTGAAAATCCTACGTATGATGATGATGAAGATGATGATAATAAAGAAGAAACTAACTTATTAAGCCAACCCACAACAGATTCAAGTAGTTTAAGAGAGTTACTTGAAATTGATTCAAAAGAACATAGTCAACATCAAAGATTAAAAAAAAGTTATGTTAATGCTTTTTATGAAAAAATAAAAAAAGATNGACCCTCCACCAAAATATGAATAAAAATTTTTAATTAAAAAATGACTGACGGAGGAATTGATTTTGAAAATCCTACGTATGATGATGATGAAGATGATGATAATAAAGAAGAAACTAACTTATTAAGCCAACCCATAACAGATTCAAGTAGTTTAAGAGAGTTACTTGAAATTGATTGAAAAGAACATAGTCAACATTAAAGATTAAAAAAAAGTCATGTTAATGCTTTTTATGAAAAAATGAAAAAAGATTATCCAGAATTAGAAATTGGAATGGTTGATCCTAATAATTTTGAAGTTATTGATAAAATTTTATATTTAGTTGTTGGAGATGAAAAAATTGAACTTAATAAAAAAGTAGGTGGTGGTTTTTTTAAGTTATCTGGTATACAAACTGCGCTTAGGAAACTTCCTGGTATTAATAATGCAGCAGAAACAATTAGAGACTTATTTAGTCTTCCTGATTATGGTTTAACACGAAGAAATAAAAATAAATTAGAAAGTCTAAACCAAGAAAATATTTCTTCAAATGAAATAACTTCCGGACAAGATGCGGAAGAACTTTTAGAAACAGTCAGAAATACAGGAACATCTGTAAAAGAAATATTAACATCATTTGAAAAAGAAACACAAACAAATGTAGATATGAGAGAAATGTTTAGAATTACTAGAGAACTGGATGGTTATATGAAATCGTTTACAACAATCGAAGAAAATATTGAACTTCATACAGCAAAACTAAATGAAGAATATAAAAACTTGAAAAAAGAAAAAAGTAAATTAAAACGAATAATAAAATATAGTGATAATCCCATAGAAATAAAAGAAACAGAAGAACAAATAAAAAAAATAGAATCCGATATAAACATATGGCTGGGAATAATTAATGCTGATAGAGATAGAATACGTAACCAGTTAGATAGAATTAAATAGACAATACGTAAAATATTAAACGAAGACACAACATTAAAGGAAAGAATTAAAACATTATTCAGAGAACAAGGAATAACAATAGTTAGTGTTTTAACTGCTTTTGGGATGATTATTGGTGTTATTGTTGAGGCAATTATCCCTTCTGGTAGTGGAAGTAGTCCCCCACCACCTACAAATAAAACAGATGCAAAAGATTGGATGAAAAAACAATTAAAAAATCTTGGAAAACTATTAGCTAAGCGTCCAGGAAAAGCAGCAGCAGCCTTGACGGGAATTATTGGTGCCGTTGTGTCTTGGTTGTTAAACGCAACAAAAGACGTAGTAAATTGGTTCGCAAATAATTTATGGGCTTTACTTGTTTTAGT